>NAOQ01000057.1:208779-226220 GCA_002751075.1 Ichthyophonus hoferi | reverse complement strand
TACATACATACATATATATACATACATACATACATACATATATATACATGCATACATATACATACATATACATACATACATACATACCTTTCTGTCGTTGTGTATTAGACAGCACCGCCTTGTCCAAGTCAACATCCAGAGCTGATCTCTGCACTTCCCATTGGTCTACTTCGTTCCTTAGTTCTTTCAGTTTCCCCTCCACCAATGTCAGCTCGGCTTCGCGTTGTTGTAGGGCTAAAAATATAGAGTAAATTAGGTATAAAAGGCAATAAGTTAACTCATGGGGGTCCATGAAGGGCAAGTAGGTTGATAGTCAACGTCAGAAAATTAACAACAATAATATAAATTATGTGATAACTATGTTTTTACCTGATGATTTGAAAAATAAATTACGTTTTATGTTTGAGGAAAACTATTAAGTGGGAGAGTGAATTTAATTTAATTAAATATCCTGTTAAAAACCAGGTTTAAACGCTTATACATATGATTATATAAGTATATCAAGGTGAATAATCTATATTGATTGGTTTGCTTTTAATTAGCCTGTTTAAATAAATTAAAATTTACTATATATACTTACTATATATGGGTACCCACTTCCTTCTTTATATCTGCACTCGCACTAATTTAAAAGTATCAAATTATTCCATAACAACACGTTATATCATATAATAACATACTATATCATACCATAACCCATCTCATCATGCCATATCATATTATAACATACTATAATATATCTCATAATATCATACCATAGCTTATCGTATAACAACATATTATATCATATGATATATTGCTACTTTATCAAATCCTAACACACTATCAAAACATACATTAATTACTACTAATTACACATGTTAATAGCAACAAATCAAGAATCCTTACTTTGTTTATTCTCTATACTCTGATTTCTCATTGCTTGTGCTGCATTCTCTCCGGTCCTGATATTCTCTGTGACCAATCAGTAGTTATTATTTATAACCAATATACTTTATTACGCATGTATCCATCTCTTTTTTAATTTATATTAACTAAAGATATAAAGGTAGATATTCATCTATTAAAATATATATTTTTTTTAAATACTTGTATTTATACCTATTTAAAATTATTGCATAAGCATAATTATAAAATTATTAATGTTACCTATTAATAATACCAATAAGAGTTAAGTATAAAACCATATAATAAGGATACAAAACTATTGATTTAATGAAGAGTTTATAATATGGTTGGTTGTCATGCGATTAGCCAACACATATATGGCATTAAATTTGTATTATTTCCATTAGCTATTTATTTATTTTAAACTATATATTCATCGAGCCAATCGCAATCGTCACACCTTAATTATATACAAAAATATAAGCAAGGTATTTATTTATGCAAATAAATTTTAAAATAATATAATAACTTGGGGGTTGGGGTGACAGTTAAATATACTTAAAGAGCCAATGAGAAAGTTCGAATAGGGTATGAGGTATAAAAATTGGTCCTTCATCTTAATATAGGTATTGATCCACTTACAAACAAGATATAAAGAAATGTGTATAACAAGGCTGAAATTGGCCACACATAATATCGTAACTAATATGATATATACATATACTACATACCCATACGTACATGCAGACATACACACTCTCCTGCATGTACTCATACATATCCACCCACCCACCCACACATATACATACATATATCTATACATACTGGTCAGTTTGCGCAGATGAAAATACATACAGCAACTTCCATATACGCACTTATACCAACCAACGCAATACTACAGATACACCTATATATACATGTTTGAAAAAAAAAAGGTTATGTAGGCAACATTGTATCCTTCTCCAATATATATATATTATTTATTTTTAATAAATACTTTACACAAAAAAGAAAACAAGCAATAGAATGGAGAACTACACGACCTAATATATTTTTTCAATCATTGAAAGCAAGAAAAACAAAAAAGAATGACCCAAAAAAACTAATGTAACAATAAAGATGTATAGAAAATAAATACAAAAATAGTATAACATACCAAGATCCCTGGTAGCATCTGCTGTGTATTTCGCCTGCATGTTTCTGTCAGCATCTGAACAGTCTTTCAGAGCCTCCAAGGTTTTAACCATCTGACTCTCTAGAAAGAATTGAAAGTCTCTTGTTTTGGCCTGTGTTTCATTCACAGTCCGTAGAGGTGGTTGATTTTCCATGTTGCTGGTTTGTTTTTTTTCATAAAATATTAAACAAATTTAGAGTGATTATTTGTGTGCCTGTGAGAGTTATGAGGTGTGAGGTGTGTGATACACACCTGTATAAACGTAAGTTATTAATTGCTTTTTAAGCAATTGAATGCCTAAGAGGGAATGAAAGACTGAAAAACAGTAGACAGTCTATATACTGAAATTTTGTTTTGTTGTAACATATACTAACCTAAAAACACATATTATAGTATATATATTGTTGCTGCAGTTAAATTAGTCGTAGTCATTACAGTTGTATGGATTAGATTCCGATCGATTGCTATAGGGAGATTTGAATTTAGCGCCAGAATAGTTGAGTAAGTAGGAAGGGCTAGCCAATACTTGCCATTCAGAAATGCTATTTTGTAGTTTGGTAAGCTGTTAATTTATAGGCTAAATAAAATAAAATAAAATAATACGTTAAATTGGATAATATAACATATTATATAAAGCATTTGTATTAAGACACATTTGTTTTTATAAAATGATATCACTTGTTAAATATAGACTAAATGTTGGGTGAAAATATTGATAATACTAAGAGCAACAATAATCCAGCCCTATTATTAATTTAGTAATAAAAACAATTTGTAACAATTATCACTGTATGGCCAATTATGTTGAGAAATCAAATAAAGACGTCCTAATTGGCCATTTTTAGCAGCTCCTAATAATTTGCCCTCGTGTGGGCAAATTATTTTAAACCGTTTAGTCTTCTATTAGAAAACAAGAGCTATATGAATCTATTGGCTCAGGATTGCTACTATAAATTTGATGTATATTGTATTTAAAATATTTTTCTCGCTAACAAACACAACACCGTGGACTCTTTATCTTACTATCCTATAATATAAATACTAATATTTTGTACATTTTAATGACAATGACTGTCTAAAAATATATTTATATTAATAAAACAGTAAACAATTGTTCAAAGGGTTCAATTTAAATGAACGCAAGAAGTTTTTAAAACCGTTGTAAAGCCTATGGGTCGATTAATTAATCGATATTGGAATTTGTGTCATATATGAATAAATGTATAATATAATGAATGCACATATAATATTCTCAACGCAATACGTATATATATTTATGTTTATAAAATATATAATAATTCACGAATTTCTTTCTCTTCCGATGAATTACTTGAATAAAATTGTAAGTTGGAGATTAATAGATCGCTTTTCTACACTCTTCTTTCATTGTTCATATCTTTATCTGGTACCGATCCGTTTATTTTATTGGTAGTTCCATTTTATCCAACGCAATCAATATCTTGCAAAACTTTTTAATCACGCGATCGGAAGTTTTGAACGAACGATATGTGTGAGCTTACACGTGTGATGACTGAGCCTCATAATACGATAATAATGCGTATACGTACATACATACACACACATATATATATATACATATATTCTATATAATTATATACTTATATATTTACATAATTATATAGTTATATATATATATATATATATATATATTTACCCGTTTCTCAACCTTAGCAAAGCACGTCCTATTACAAACATCAGCAAGATGATGCCCAGAAAGAGACAGAAAACTGTGCCTACTATTCGTTCCAGTGCACCTTCTACTTGTATGCCCTGTTTACATATACATATTTAAAAACATTCATACATACTGATGTACAGACGATACATGTATATATGTAACCCTTGTAATACTCTTTGGTCTTACACATTTTAAAGTATACTTTTACAGGTATATTCTACATATACGAACTAGTAATTAATATCAATATCAATATACGCACACCCGTACACACCTATGAATACATATATACGCTTTTTTATACTAACAAGCTATTACCTTATAGTGGGATCTTCCTCGATCGAGGCCAGTAAGATAACCCCAGGAGAGGCTGCTGAGTTAGCAAGCTATGGGGGTGTACAACAGGCGGCAGTGGGCATAGAGCTGTTTTTACATGACCAGAAGGGTAGGTGTACTGGTTATATAGGAAGGTTGATGTTGGGGTGTATGTTAATATTGGTATGTAAATGAATACTTGTATATACATATGCATATATACGTACATACATACAAGCATATATAACTATCTAACCTTTTCTCTCATACAATCACCTACAGGATTCAGGTGTATTCTTAAGCATCGTTTTTCCGACTTTGTTGTTCACGAGATTGACACCAAAGATAACCTAGTAGAACTAAGGAGTGTAGACTTTGACCTAGAGGGAGCTGGTATGTGATATATGTATGTGTATCGGTTGTTAAGGGTTTATATGCACGCAATGAATGAAATGTATATTGTTATTATATGTTATTTATAATTTATGTTGTGTAGTGTATAATATCTGGTTTATGGCTTTTTTTAATACTCACTGTTTTACACAAAGCAGAGTTATAGTAGCCTACCCTATGTGTGCATACCAAATTATTCGAGATTATTTTGTAATTTTGTAGTCAAATTTTAATAGTTATTAACAGAAACCCCCTATACATACTGACAATATAGGGGTTTATTGCAGATGACGTTGTAGCGGCTGCTGAGGATAAGCCCTTGGTATGTTCAGCCAACAGATTTTTAGCTTTAAATTTTAGCTGTATATAAGAATAGATTGAAACAACGCTGTTTGATATGATTATATTGACTTTTTTTTAAAATGGCGCCCTAGACTATAGTATAAACAGCTCTAAATATGAGTATATCAAGCTATTATATGCAATTATCGATAACACTAAGATATATTATATCAATGAGGTTATCTATAATATTTATGTATCTGAATGCTTCTAACCAATTGGTGCATGGATATAATTTTTAATGTGTACCAGTTATGTCCAATCCATTGGTTATTAACATGGCAAGACTATGATTTTGCATCCTAAATACCAATCATGTTCTACATACCGTTCTTTATTATATTATATCATACTACATATCCTTTTATACTATATTATATCTTACCATACGATTTTATACTATAGCATATTACTACAACATACTCTATCATATCTTGACACACATTATTATATATATTAGGATCCCTATGAATATCTATCAGAGCATCAGTCTGACGACACAGTGGCAGCTATAAGGGCCTATGTTGAGAAGGGTGAGACGACTGAGCCTTTGATCTTACCTGTAAGTGGTGACATGTATGCAAAATATGGAATGTGGCTATTGGTTAAGACAGGTTATATTGTATTATGTTGGAATAAGCTATAGTGCTTTATATTTTTTTATACGATATTGTATTGTATTATGTTACGGTTTATCATATTATATTTTAGAGTATTATTTTACATGACGTCATGACATACCACAGTATACAGTATATTACATCATTTGGTATTACACACATCGCACCACCATCTATTATATTACATGATACTCTACCAATGCATATACTCATACACACCTACACATCTATACACAGGCGGAGTCTGATAAAGCCAAACGTACTGCTCTGCATGGAGTGATTAGCGACCATTTCCCTACTCTATCTTCTGATGTAGTTAAGGATAAAGATGGTTGCACTTGTATTCGATTGGTCTATCGCACACACCAGGTAAGTAAAGTGCGTGTTTATTGGTTTAATATAGAAATATATATGTATCTTTATGTATAACTGTGTTTATTGATTGGTCTGCCCTGTAGAAATCTTTTACAAGAGCCCTTCCTACTGGATATGCACTCTTTAGAATCATTCTTAGCTATTTCCTATTTATATATCTATATAGAGATATATGTATCGGCATAAGATCATATTACTATTGCAGCATCACACGATTATGCTACTCTATATACCATTATACTATAGTAGTATTGTTGCATCATATACACCATTATACTATAATACACATATACAAATAAGTACTCATCATATTTTACTGGATTGAGCGTATTGGTAGCTTTGGCTTACATCCACTTTAATGTTTTATAAGTAGATCCGTATTGGATAATAAAACTTGAGTATAAAAATTAGTTAATATAGTATAGCTGCTGCTATTTTAAAATTACGACCTTTCATTACATTAGTTTTTAATAGTTTATCCGTAATTTTACCTAAGGTTCTATACATACACAATACATATTATAGATCTATATACTTTTTTTTTTAATATATATATCGATCATCTACTGCATATAAAATTGGTTTATCCATACCCTTCTCGTAGCGTCAATATATATGCACTTTATTTTTTAATATCATACCATCATACATATCCTATATACACAATAATACAAATATATACTTCGAATATACGCACACTCACACACATGGGAGGGGGAATACTTAAATAAAATTCCGAATTTGAAGATATAAACCCCCTAAACTCTTTGATTAAATCCTTATACTCCTTGGTTATAACAGACCAATAAAAGGAGAGAGATTCCTCGTGAAAAAATACCAGCCAAGTACTGTGAGTTTGTTCTGTATAAAGAGTTGAAGGAGACCAACTCGGCCCTCTCTATCATTGCCTCTAAGTTAAAGTAAGTTTATGTGGTGTGCGTGATTGGTGTATTTATTTTATATTGCCCAAATCGCAATTTAGTTTTTCATTTCCTCGGTAAGTAAGAGTGTTTATTTCTTGTGAGTCGGTCATTGTACTGATTTAATGTAGTTTATTTAATTTGATTTGTATTGGTGTTTTTGCATGTGTTTAGGCCTGTCTTATTGGATGATATTGTATGGTGCTGTACTGTATTGTACTATATAATAAAACATTATATTATATTATGTTATAAGATGGTATGATAGATTGGCATATTTATTTTATTTAGTTTTATTTCTAATGGTATTTATAAATATATATAATTATACAGTCCTTCTATATATATATGTCGATATTTTCTTGTATTTATTCTATGATATCTAACTAATCTCCTGCCACCCCTCCCACCCTCTTCCTAGTGTGCCTATGAAGAGGTTCATGTATGCGGGTACTAAAGATCGTAGGGCGATTACCGCACAGAGGGTACAGGTGCAGGGCATTGGAGCCCAGAGGCTGGTAGGTTATTGGCTGTTAGTTGGTGAAATTTGCTGCATATTGTCTTGTATTTGGTACATATTGGTTAATGTTTGGTGCAGCCTATTTGATATTTTATATATGACTGTACGCATACATTTGTAGATATATAAGTAAGTACCTGGCAACATGCAATTGTTAAGATATATACAAAAAGAGCACTGTGTTTTGCTTTATTCCTTCTTCCTTCACTTCTTATAATCACATGTCTCCAATTTATTCTTTCATTGGGCATTAGTAATTACGTTATATTTGTCCAATCCACTCTGCCAAATAATACACAGCCTTCTCGAATTAATTATCATTAATTACGTCAGCCTATCATTCTACACCAATGAATACATACCACACAAACATTACCTAGAATATCATTACAGTACCTGTTGCTAGGCAACTGCCCTTTAACCCATAGTGCACGCAATCCTTATCACATTGATCGAATAACAATTAATTACAAAGACTAGATCGAAGTATTAGTGATGTGAATACTGTCTATATCTCTATATACAGTTAATGTGTAGTTACCAGCCAATGTGAAGAGAGTCTCTTAATTAATGTGAACGGACAGATGTCTTTCTTAATAATGTGCATTGGTATTACTTTACCATGCTCACTTTGTAGATCTAGATATGTGATTACTATCATTACTCTCAATAGAATTATAACACAAGCATCAAGGACCTAAATGAAAATCATTATTAAAAGATATATTTTTTTAAAAAAACCATGAACCAATTACTATTCAAGAAACTTTTAAAAAAAATTGCAGCCCGACAACGATTCCTTGACAAGTAGCCAATAATCTATTTGTATTCTTTTGTTCTTTTCTCATACACCCACATATGTCTTAAACCTGAACTAATCATTTAGTTTCCCGCTTTAGTTTTCGATCAACGATGATTTGTGGGGAATGAAATTAAACCATTTTAAATATACTGATGACCGACTGAATCTAGGCGACCTGAATGGCAACAGGTTTTCTGTTGTACTAAGGTATTGAGTGATTAATATATATCTTATGTATCTATGTATTATATGCAGGTAGGTATGCCGTGTATAGACTAATAAAGAACCTAATACTAATTATATAATTATGACTAAAAACGACTATAGCTTATGCCGTATATGTTCTTATACATAACTGTTGAAATTCTGGTACATGACTTTAGATTTATTTATCTACTCTTTCACATACATATGCAAGAGAGGAAAAATACGGCTGTCCATATGTGGGCATACAGAACTAAGTATGTAGTATATATATATATATATATATGGGCACTATACTAATTAGCTAGACTGTTTTATCACCTAGAAATGTTGAAAATGCCACGGCCGAGGAGCTTAACGGTATCATGGAAACCATTAAAAAGGGAGGATTCTTAAACTACTACGGTATGCAAAGGTAAATTCATGGGGCATTGCTGGGAAAGGGTATTGTCATTAGTCTTGTATAGTATAGTATAGTAGATTTTAGTATGGTATAATAGAATATATTATATTATAGTATAGTATAGTGTAGTATAATATAATATAGTATAGCATAATATAGTGTACTAGTGTAGTGGCTCGTATCTCTGTTTAATAATGCTTAAATTACTTTTCTATGATGTAATCTATTGCAATTGTGATTGATTAACTATATATGACTTACCTGACCAGATGACATGATGTCACAGTTACCTTTTATGGATCGGTTAGGGATATGTGACCTATATAATTATAATACCAAATCATTGTTGGCCGATATATATATATATTTGATGCTTATTTATTGGTTGTGCATACGGAGTTTAATAACTATTTATCTATAGATGTATGTATAAAAATGTATGTAAAGGGATTTCTTGTCGTAAATTTGCTGTGAATTTGTTGTAAATTGAATTAGCTGTGCATAATTGCACTGTGTTTGATGGGGTATTATTAATATATGTATATATGTGTGAAAAATATTTGCTTTACTATATTTGTTACGTTTATTGTATTGACATGGCCTCTAGAATGTTTGTAAGTAAAGTATTTACTGTATAAAATATACTTTAATACATGCATATATGCACACATAGACACATGCACACCTACCTCAAAGCACACATACATATATATAATGAGATACGACTGGATGCAAATTATGTGCATAACACTATTTCATTGGAATAGATTTGGTACTACCAACATTCCTACCCACCACGTGGGAGTGGCGATCCTCCAATCAGACTTCAAAAAGGCTGTAGATCTAATTCTTATTCCCAGGGAGGGAGGTTAGTAACTGGTCCTTGTAAATGTTAATTGATTTCTTTGAAGGGTTATTGGTACCATCATTTAATTACAATTTTTATAATTATTAAATTATAATTTATACATATAATTGGTTTGAAATTTTGCGTTAAATTTGTTTATTTTAAATGTACATCTAGCAATAACCCCTGACAATCCTCCAATGGGTAGAAAGTGATGAAATCACCGTTGCTAGGAAGTATCTCCAGTCAAAGCCCGATGATCTGAAGGGCGCCCTGTTCAAATTCCCCAACAGGTGGTGTTTCTTTTCTATGTAATTTCACAAATATAGTTGGATAGCAATGCACGTCTAGCTCATATAGTGACTGCCCATACTATTACACTATTATATTATCATACACACTACCAGATCTACTATACATAAACACGTAACTATGTGTGGATACTAATCCAGACATTTCCTATACAACAAACTTCAGATGCTTTGTAGAAAAACAAATTATTCAAGGCATGATGAGATCGAAGGATCCTCAGTTTATTCTTGATCAGGTAAGATCTTATGTATATGTATGTATATAGGTATATAGGTATATAGGTATATGTATATTTATACGTATGTGTATATATGATATGTATATGTATGAGTAGGGGTATGGGCATGTATAGGCATATGGAGATCTAGATGTCCTTATACGATTATACCATCATACATATCATACATAACACTATACCAACATAAACACTATAACACATACTAACCCCTATATATCCCCAGTTGCCTCGCAATTCCCGTCTGATGTATGTGCACGCCTATCAGAGTTATGTCTGGAACCGTATGGCCTCAGAGCGTATAAGACGTTATGGTCTCCAACCTGTTGTGGGTGATCTAGTGGTCCAAGGTAATCCAATTACATTGTATATTTATAATTTTAAATCACAGTTAACCAATAACTATACTTGATCTGATATGTGTGATAATTATCATGGGTTTTAGTTAACACTATTGCTAACGATATGTAAAGCATGACTTCTCAACCTTTTAATTGGCTTAGTTTATGATATCAATCATCTTCATTGACTCTTTCTCATAGCTTTATCAGCCAGTGATTACCTGCTAGTTTATTTTAATATATATTAAATCTATGATTCAATAGAAAGCATATATATGCATGGAGGGATTTTAAATGGTTGCTTTAAGTTTTAATGAGTTATATTAACAGCCCTGGACCAATTGCCTGTCACCAGGAGTACTCTCTGAGTACGTTTGCTATTATTTCATTGTCAAACAGTGACACTTTCTCTCTTTACCTATACTTTCTCTACACCCTTCCCCATCTCCAATGGGTTATAATATTTAAAATACTTATATATTTATAATTTATTTTTTTGCAGACGTTGCCCTATTGACCGAGCGTGAAGACAGCAATGGTATTGCAATTGCAGAGGAGGATGCGGTGAGAAAGGCCGCCAAGCACCAGGATGATGAAAAGGTTGCTATTGATTGTTTTTTTTTTTTTAAAAAAAAAAATGGAAAGCCTTTGTTTCTCGTTGGTTCTACTTCATTTTAACATTTCTTCCTTGCATATGAATTATTTGGTTTGTCCTGCTCTATCCCAGCATAAGAATTGTGGTATTTGATTAGTAGGCCTGTCATATGATCTACTATGGCAGCCAATCATAACACACTGTTTGTTGTAGGAGATCCCAGTGAGAATACTAGATGAGGAGGACTTAGCATCAGGCCGGTTAGTATTCCCTGATTATTACTATTACTATTATTAGTATTGTTATTACTATTATTATTACTATTATTATTATTATTATGATTATTACTATTACTATTATTAGTATTGTTATTACTATTATTATTATCATCAGTATTATTATTATTATTAGTAGTAGTCGTATTATTATTATTATTATTATTATTATTATTATTATTATTATTACTATTATTATTATTATTATTATTATTATTACTATTATTATTATTATTATTATTATTATTATTATTAGTATTATTATTATTATTATTATTATTATTATTATTATTATTACTATTATTATTATTATTATTATTATTATTATTATTATTATTATTATTATTATTATTATTATTATGACTGGTGAATTTCATAAGACCCCTGTAGCGTTCATTGGACCATATATCTCAAATAGTCTACTTCTGTGTTTCCATTAATACATTAATACACTTATACATACTATATGTTTGTTTCTCCTCCCCCCTATTTCCCTCTCCCTCTCTCCCTCTCTCATACCTTATACACACATATACATACCTCCCCTAACCCTACCCATGCCTTTCCCACCCCAGCTACAACATCTATGACATTGTGCTTCCTATCCCTGGGTACTGCGTAATCTACCCCAAGAATGACTTGCACAATAGCTATCGCGAATTAATGGCTAAGGATAACATTGATATTGACAATATGCGTCATAGTATCAAGTAAGTTGCTGAAAATTATTGGGTGAATGGGGTTTTAAATTAATATTTCTATGATTATTTATGTGATTTATACCATTGTAATTGTATATATATTATATATAGTATAGACCATCATATATGACAAGTTGAACAATTTTCAAGTATAGCTTACTTCTTTTTTCGGGGGGATTTAACGTAAATTTGCATTATCAACCCCATGTATAAACCCCATATTTTAGTAAAATAACAATTTTCCATGTGGAATTGGCATGAATTTCAATTGTAGGAAATAAATAACACTGCAATTTTTTCCTTGCTTATTTTTAAAAAATTAATATGTCATTGTAGTTGAATGATGTGTTATTTTTTAAAAGTTGGGCTTATATGTTGTTATGGCTGATGGGGCAGTAACCACTGAATTTTAAGGATTATAATTTTTTAAAATAATAAAATACTTTGGAAGACGGTATGTTACCTGATATTTGGATACACATACTATATATAATATGGATATAATAAAAGATAGATTGTTTACTCTAGAAATCTGTGTACTGATTGGGTGCCTGATTAATCAATCAGAGATTACTCCCTGTCTGGTGCTTATCGCAAGATTATTATTCGACCTGGTGACATGACCTGGTAAGCTCCTTCTTATAATTTAAATTTTAGTCCCGTCACCTGATTGGTGACTATCTTTTGTTGGGAATAGGTAGAATATCCAATGAAAAGGGTGTAGGTAAAAGTGTATATGATAATATACATAAGTAGGTACACAACATTTACCAAGCCTTTGTATAAAACATAAAACAATAGAAAAACATGCAATTATTATGTATATATCTTAGTACAAATAAATAAATACCTATATAAATACGTATAATGTATTAAGGTCTCATTATTGATTAACTCGATATATATTCTTATTCTTGTTTGCCATCCCCTCTCTAATCCCTTGTTTCCCTGTCCACTTTTCTATATTCCAATTATTTGGGTCTGTTATTTTTAATGACCCTATCATATGCATACATTATTTACTATTAGATTGTTTTTTTACACTGTTGATTGCAGTTATAGTTGTTAATTTACATATGAAAAATACAGCGAGAGTGATCGGGATATAAATAATAATAATAATAACTGTATATATATGTATGTGTATAGAACATAACTTAATGGATAAAATAGGAGAGAGGATGGGGATAGGGTTATAATTTAGGACTTGAATCATAATACATACATGCGTACATTTTTATTAATTGCACGACACCAGGTGGGATGGTGAGAGAGGGAGATGGGGTCGAGGTATAGTATAGTAATATTGAAAGCGATAGTTTTTAACATCCTGGTTGCTATACAGGCAAATAGTACGTTACGACAGCAATGAAGACCCTTTGATCCATTCTGATCTATTAAAATCCAAGGGTGTGCCTGCCCCTGAACAACCTGCGGGTAAGGATATGATACCATGTTGTTATGGTAGAGGCACTATATGGTGTATAGTATTGTATAGTATTATACACTGTGACATATGCTATATATTCTATATACTGTAGACTATATACTATCTCGTATAGTCAATATGATACTACCAACCTGCTGGCAATGAGGTCACTGGGATGCTTTAATAGTACTGTATATATACCCTCCTCCACAATAAGACAGTTTAAATATGTTGCACACCGATTATCTCTTCTAATTGGTTTTATCCATGTTTGGTATGCTGCTATTAGTTCATGACTTTTTATATTTTTGTGTCTTTATTTCTTTTATTCGTTAATCATACATGGTATCTTACAACATATATCTGGGGATTATATACTTGATTGTGTGTTGAATGTTATTGCTGTTATTCGTAACGTTATTATTGCTATTACTTTTATTTGGTATTATTATTATTATTATTATTACCCTTATTATTATTACTATTACTACTATTGTTATTGTTATTGTTGTTATTATTATTACTATCATTCTTGCTATTCCTACTACTAACACACACCATGTACCTAATATTTCATCTACCCTTGGGCTCTTGCTCCCACTTATCTATATACATCCACTTCCACACCTGCCCCTACATATATATTTACATTGCCATGCAACCATTAGATGGAGGTAACCTAGGGTTAATTATGCACTTTAATCTACCTCCTGCCTCCTATGCTACTATGTTAATCCGTGAGGCTATGAGATGTGAAACATCCTCTGAGGTAGGCTTATATACGTGACCATAAACCAATAATATTCTCCTAATTAAATTAGTTAATTAGGGATTGTTTCTATAAAATTTCTTATTAATCTGTTGTGAATGATTATTTTTTAAAAACTAAACACAAATTGTTTATATTAATTGCTTCAATCGGTCTTAATTGGTGATTACTCTATTATTTAGTGGTAGTTTTATGTAGATATGGTTTTTTATAAATAATTGAATATATAAAGTATTTACTGAAAAATATAGTAGCTATATTGTATGCATGCATATTGATAGTGCAGTAAAGACACCAGGTACTTATATATATATACCTCATTTCTATGTTTATATGCACATATGTAAGCATTTTCCTTGAAGGACATGTAAGGTTATAGTTACAAGAATATGTGGATATATATGCAAACATCAGCTTATACGTTAGAGGTATATATATATGTGTGTGTAGATGGATAGATCAAAACTAAGCAAAACACCTCGTTGATACAATTTTTAAATGTAGGAATAGGTGAATGATGTTACGACACGTAAGGATCATGTTATTTTGTAGCATATTGCTATGTTGTATTGGAATGTGTTGTGTTGCGTTGTATCGTATTGTATCATATTACATATATTCATATATTATACTAGACTACTATACTATATTATACTCTTATCACAAACAATATAACCATAGCGGGAGGATATTAATGTCAAAGAAACTTATTGGAAATTTAAGTGGTTTTCTAATATAACTGAAATGGCATTGCAGTTCCATCGCATGAGAACTGAGGATTTGAAGCACAAGGTAAGCACTGTTTATATATGGTATTTCTGCTTTCTACCACTGCTGCCTTTCCATCTTCCTTTTGGTGTCTTTAGTATTCTGGCTTACCTTATATTGGTTGTCCTATATATATGTGTATGTGCTTATTTATACTAATTACCTCTTTGTTTCTTTTCAATATTTACAAAACCTCAATGCTTCATTGGAAATACCATAACTGTTTATATTTTAAATTAATATCAATAAATGATTGGATAATAATGGTGGTTTATATACTGTTATATTATAACAGATTGTTTTTCTCTTAACCTTTTGTTACACTCTCATACATGGTCTCATGCAATCATAATATTATAATATTCTCCAGGCAGATTATGCACTATTACAGTATGACACATATCATTTATATAACTTAACTTTTTTCACTCATTCATGCAGACGAGGACCGACACTGCTTAAATGGAATGAATATGATAGTTTGTAATGTGACATATATACAGTATATACCTCACAGGGTCCATTATGGTTAATGATCAAGGACTGGCCATGTTTTCTTTTGCAATAAAGAGAACATAAACCAATATATTGAAAAATCAACTTTCCCTTGCATGTTATTTGCAGTATTTGCCTCCAGTTTGATGTTTTCCAATATACTGGTTCATTTGTTAATGGTCATAAAGGCTAAGTTGCCAATAATAATAATATACATATAGCTTGGTATAGCAAATACCCTAACACGTGCAAGCATACAGAAGCCCATGCTTTACTAAACATACACTAACAGGATTTCATGTATATGACAACCTTAAGGGTTATTGCTATGGTTTTGGATATTATGAATATATTCCCATCTATGATCCTCACATTGCAAAATATTAAAAATGCTAGGTAGGTAGATTATGTATTTTATTTGAAGTTATGTCAACAGAACACAGAACATTTGAAAAAAAAAAATGAAAAAAAAAACAGGAGAGAGCTAGTTATAAGTCTGAAACAAGGTTTAAATGTGCGAAGTATTAATGCTTAAAATGTTTTATTACTGATGTAGTAGACCTCTAAGTACTGAAACAACTGGTCTGAAGTAATCTTAGTGGGTTATATTGAATCATTAGTTATAATTAATCAGGACTAGAAGATAAGTACAATTGTATAGGAGAGAATAGTGTGGTTGTAAGATGGTGTTGTTTGATACGGATTCATAATGTCTTGGGATACTCGTAGTGATTTCTAATTGGCAACTTATTTTTTAGATATATTTCTGAAAATTCACTGTGCAATATGTAAGAATCAACTGATTAAAGCACATCAACTTGGTTTGATCTTGAGCTCTCAAACATAAAACAAGGATCTATAGACTTGGTTTGGATCCTGTTTAATTGTTGCATTGGTTAGGTTATTAGCATTCATTATTGTTAAAATATATTATATTTAATTTACAAATTAGTCATATTAATTGGTGTAATTCTGTTTGTAATACATAATCATATATTTCCTTGTAACATTGACATGAGCCTTAGTCTATCTATGCTTGTGATGTTGTGTTTGCATGACCTTCTTTATTGAGATTAATCACCTTGTAGATCTTGATTGCATTTATTTGCGTTTTAATTCTATTCGATTAAAAAGCTAGATTAGCAGTTGGTTTTGATAATTGCTCTATAATTATGATATGTACAGCTGGCATCATGTTCTATAACCCACTTCTTAATAGTGGCCATCAATATTCTTTTAGTCTAGGTATTTTATAGCACACAGACTATTTTACCAACAACCTATTTTATGTGCTGACCACAAAAAAAAGACGATGTTGAAATACTTCATCACATATGACTTCAAAGTAAGTCTTTAGTAGAAGACTTTATAATGTCCTATATTAATATCAGTGTTTGTAAACAACATTATCTTATTATCAACAAACAGAATGGTGTAGTAGAGAAAAAGGGTTTCTGAAACGTTTTCTGTACGCAAAAAAGGATTGTAATCAATAAAATTAATTGGTTGGCCTAATTAAATTTACCGAAATGTATGTCAATATACATACATACAGACATACCCGATGGGAGATTAGAAATAATCCCTTAAAATGACCCTGCAAATCAGGCTCTGTTGACTATATAGGACTGAGACAATTACTATATATTTGCATATGTTTTGATGTTCTAAAACGTAGTTAAAAGCATGTGTTAACTTACCGTAACAATGACAAATGATATAACACAATTTAATAGGGCTTAGCTCGTTTCATGCTCTTCACGGACATACTCTTCTTATTTTGACAGACACCTGTAATATGCAAAGTCCGATTTATCTATTGGTTGCCCACCAAATAGTACTTGCATTATACCTAAATACTTTTCTATTTGATTACGCCTTTGCTGCTTAAATTTTAAAATAATTTAATTTAATCCAAAATATTAAATTGACCTAGTGTATGTATGCATTTATTTTTGAATATATTGTAAATTATGAATTTTTAAAATTAAAATACAGGCCAACTTTGTTTAAAATCTT
>NAOQ01000057.1:179140-197066 GCA_002751075.1 Ichthyophonus hoferi | reverse complement strand
ATATATATATATATATATATAAACATACATACATACATACATACATACATACATACATACATACATACATACATACATACATACATACACGGATCATACCTCATGGATAGATACAGAAACTCTAGTATCTGTCCCTTCTAAAGATAGAAATTCCTGTAGGGCCATATATCCACGACCTAATAGAATCTCCCTAGAGAGCCAACAGTATGAGTTAGTATTTCACTGCTCCAGTAATCACATATTAATGTAATACTATATATGCAATAAGGTGAGTTGCTATGATACTACACAACCAATCATATCATTTCTATGATACTACATAACAGATCATATGATATATGTCAGGCTCCTATACACCCATACATACACCACCTTGCATTCAGTACATACAAAACAATAGATAACCCATAGCATTACCTGAAATCATGCCAAAATAATGCGGAGATATAGAATAGTTTTATATACATATATTCCACATATACCACTGTTGCCAAATAGAGTTCCTCCTTAATATTGAATTTTTCTTTCATACATAATACAAAAACATATATATGTGTTTATTTTGGCCTGCATGGTAACTATCACATCCATGTTAAGGGAGGCCGCCGACTATTGCAAGCAGAAAATTTAAGATAAGAATTGTACATCCTTCATTCGGTATTACTTTGCCTATGATGCATATGTGGCTACATTTAATAAAAATATATGCTAGTGTCAAAAATATTACCTTACATACTACTAATCGGATAGGGAATCTCTAGTTTATAATTTAAAACCTTACTTACCCGTCAAAGACACTATACCGAATTATCCTCTTCTCATCAGTATCATTTACCCAGAATCGTAATTGTTGACTGTTTTCAGTGCGGTACACTTTGTTAATACTCCATTATTGAGGTATATATTGCTTATATATGATATGATAGGGTGTGATAGGGTGTGATTTAATTTGACATGATATGATATAATACAGTAGGATAGGATATGCTATGAAATAATATGACATAGTGTGGTATGATATGATGTGTTTGTGTGGCTGGAAAAATATTTAAATTGATTCATATGCTAATATATATATGTGTGTTTGCTTGCTTATAGGTATGCATACCAACAGACATGGGCATGTATTTATAAATGAATTTTGATGGGATTCAAAGGGGGATTCAAAGGTTAGTCACAATAATAATAATAATAATAATATACAGAATAAGAGAAAAATAGTCAACACTACTGAAATAAAAATACCATTTAACCCTCTAAGTGCCACAATAGTTAACGGTTTATATTACATATTCACATAAAATCAAGTCATTTCCCTAACACATTCATTCAAATCTTTCTATGACATAGTATATAGTATATACAAACATATAACCATAACAATAATATTTCAACAGGAGAGAAAATGTATAAAATAACTGAAACATTAACCATAAAATAATAAACGGAAATAAAACATTATTATAGTAGTAATAACATAGAGCTAACGCAATCTTAAAAGGGAAAGCCATATACACAATAGGCTTACTTCCACTGGGGATTTGAACCTTCCCCAGCACAGGAGCGATTAGCAGTTGTACCATATTCAACTATAACATAGGGTTTGATTAAATTGACTTTTCGTAGTCTAGATGTAGGTCTTTGAAAGCCACGTCCTTTGTGCTGTTATGAAAATATAAAATGGGTAGATGTTTGAATAAGTGAGTAGATAGATATACAGGCAAAAAGGTAGGCAGGTATGTATGTATGTATGCATGTATGTAGGTAAGGTACATAAGTAAGGTAGAAAGGGAAGTAGATAGATATGCAGGTAGGTTGGTAGTTCGTATGTAGATAGGTAGGTATGTAGGGAGGCGGATAGGTGGTAGGATCATATTGGTCAAATAAATCTTAATATGTTCGCTAAAATTCTAGAATAGATTGTGTAGGTACGATTATGATCAGTATAATTTATAAACCAAAAATAATAGAGTAGGGGGAAAGGGGAGATGTTAGATTCGAAGAATACCATACAGTGGATAGAACAGATAAATATTTAATAGGCATTAAATATAGATGGATACATATATAGTTGTAGATCGAGAGAAGGGAGAAGGAAAGGAAACAGAGATGTGGCAGCAATAGTATAGAATAGTGTAGTTATATATTTTCTCCTCATATATAATAGTACAATTGAAGAATAGTAAATCAAATAGCATAGGATAGTATGAGTATACATATATAGGTGGACGTGTGGTAGTACATAATGTCATATATAGATATAAGCATAAGTAAAGATCCAATATAGGCTTCGTAATAACTTACTTCAGGTATATATATAAACACACAGATATATAAATATATAATGGGGGTGAATGCCTATGCGTATATATTTTTATAATAAATTTCATATATTTATTCATGAACATAACCATCTAGCACGCATAAATAATACAATACATTGCAAAGATAATATCATCTTTAAATGGCAAATAATATAACAACACCTACAATGGTAAGAGTGGTAAGACCCAACCAGCGTGTAGATTCCAGTTTTAACTTATCAGCCTTGTCCACTGATTGCTTGTATGCCGCCACTTGCAATTGGATCTCACCTGTAGATTATAATTATGGTTGTGTTTGATTTGATAGGAGTCAATAAGCATACGTACGTTTGAATAGAAATACATTCATACTTCTACATAAATATACATTTACATATATATATATATACACATACCTGTCTTACAGTTCTGGAGATTAAACCATTTAAAGGGAGGATACTGGCCATAATCTTTATCCTCAACAGTATATGAAAGCTCACCAAGGAAATCATCTTTCCCATTACGATCCCAGTCATAGACCTATATGTATATATGTATTTATTTATGTATGTATGTATGTATGCATGTATATATATGCATATGTAAAGGTATATATGTAAATAGAGGTATATAAATATATTCAAGTGCATGTAAAGATATATCAAAACTTGTAGTAGTTCTAGCGACTTGTCCTCAGTCTTCGGGATCTCTAATTGGTTTGCATATATTAATAGTCACTTGATCTGAACACATATATAAATATATAAACATGATATATGATTGGCCTAGTAGGATAATCATAGAGGGCTAGTAGGAAAAAGACAATGAATAATAATATAATATGATTTGATATAGTGTAATATGATAAGATTAGATAGGATAGGATAGGATAGACTAAGATATAATAACATAAGATATATTATGTTATAATAAGATGTGATACAAGACAATATAATAGGAAATCATACGATAGGATATGATGAGGTATACTATGGTATAATAGAATAGGTAGGAATATGAATTAATATAGTATGATATATTATGATAGGATAGGATAAAATGGGATGTACTATTATATGAAATAATATTATATAGTATAATATAATATAATATAGCAGGATTGTACAGTACAGTATAGGATAGAATAAGATTGGGCAGGATATAAATAAGAGACTATCTACAGCCGCAATCCGATAAGCCACACCTACAAATCCTTTATAAAGTACAAGCAAAATATGATCAAGCATATAGTAAGCTACCTAAAACATAATAACAAATTGGTATATATTAACTAAAACTGCGTTAGCGCAATAAAGCATATACCATTACATAGTATACTGAACCATACCTTAATGGATATGGGAGGTATTTCATCACTGTCAAACCCAAAGTCCAACCGCTCATTCCATATAGGTGCTAGTGTCTTTTTAATAGTCTTTGACTAGAGTGGAAAGGGGAAGAGTGATAGAGTGATAGAGAAAGAGATTAGAATGGAGTTGCCTTCCTTTGTTTTTTCCTCTCTCCTCCCTACCTATAATAATATTATATATATCTATATATATATATAATATTATGTAGTATTTAAATATTTAAATAAATAAAAAAAGATAACCAATGCAAGCAAAGTGTTACAAACTAAAGCAATCACGCAAGTCCGTTAGTTTTAACACAAAAATAATAAAAATAATAAGAAAATAAAAAAGATTATTAATATAACATTGAATGAATTTTGTGCCACTGTGTTTAAAAAAATGAAACAGCAGTGAACTATACAGGTGACAATATATGCACCTCATTATAAATGTTGATAGCTATGGCTGCTGTCTACCAAGACATCCAAGACATATAGGCATGCCTGATAACATAATGTCTGTGTGCATAAGCATTGGATAGTGTACGTTTTTTCTCGTCTATATATATATATGTCTATGAAAATACATATATATGGAGATAGAAAGAAAAATAAATGGATAGAACACCTAAACTAAGTCTGTGTTTGTGTACGTGTGTATATACATGTGTGCAAGTACATATGTAAAGGTGAATGATCAAGTTACTTGACATGATACTACAGCAGTCTTTGTGTCTATATCTACCTTATACGTCCTAGACCCACATGTCACCACAAAATAAGGATCAGAATATCCATTCCAGTCACCGGCAACCAGATCACGAGCCTGTACAATAGAAATACACAGGAAGGTAGCGTATGATTGACTATCTCCATTTTTATCGGTAAGATTAAGGTTACTTGAAATGGAAGAGTTACGGCTTTTGGGACGTAATAAACCATTGACCAGGTCGCTACTGCTTCCAAGGAGTCGGCGTCTCATTATGAATAATAATAATAATAATAATAATAATAATAATAATAACTAATAGTTTGTTTATCTAGGGATCCGTCTGACTTAAAAAAAATCAACATTCGTAAATTTGATTTTATCTTTATAAATCTATCCATTATATATCCTCCCTAATGGATATCATAAAGTTATCGTTTAAAACCCAATTTTCTATTAATTGGTCTTCATATTCTGCGATGTGTTTAGCCGTAAATAGCCGTAAATAATTTGGATCCGTGTCTAGTATTATTTAATAAACAATATAATTAATTGAAAGATTGGAATACTTCCATATATAACATTATATATATATATATATATATATTAAGTTATAAGAGAGATAACTATGTAAGAAGGTGTTGAAGAATAATTTACAATTTTTCTGATAAAAAACTACTATAGCCTAATCAGCATGTGAACTGATAAAGTATTCAGAATCCAGTTATAATTACTGTAATGATCTTTAATGGAATGTGCTGTAAATGATTGGGTGTCATTGATCTCCTGTTGATATGCAACAAATCCTCTGGTTGCACTTCTATTTCGAGATCAGCCTATACTATTATAATATATTACATTATATTATATGTAAGGTTAGAGTGTGCTTTGGAAAGATTTCACTGTGGTTTTTTTGTTTGAAAAAATATATAACCATATGCTTAGGAAATGTTTTTTCAGCCTGTGTTGTAGCTATGTTTTTATCTATTTTAATGGCAGCTAAATATTTGAAGCAGCTGATCATAATAATGGCAAACATTTTCATGCAGAATCAGATCTAACCTATTGTATAGACATTCAAAATATAGCATTAATTAATTGTACTTCTAGATATACATAGAGACCAGTTTGGACCCTATGCCCGTATCTTTTTAGAATTGGGAGAATACTGAATTAAGGTGATGTTCTGCCGAGTAACCTCGCATGCACGGAGTACAGATAGACCAAGACCTGTTTTTATTGATGAACAATTTAGCAGAAGTTGAAGACTGGGCCAATAAGGTTGATAAATATGAATGTTTTGATCTATGTTGTGTATGTAGTTATTTTCGAAAATAAAAACTTAAGGCAAATTACATATTCATGCAAGCAATCCCACTTTACCCGAAACTGTGTAAAAACAAACAGATGCTATTAACTCTTACAAAAAATAGGATCTGGTGCAAATTGACGAATCGGCTGTGGTGGAGCTATTTGCAAGGTTAACGCAATTTTACTTGTATTAGGTAAATTGCTAGAATCACCCGGTTTGCTGAATTGCAATCATAGTATCTAACGTTGAATTTATTCCAACCCTTACTCTTTGAAAATCGACCGTATCAATGGAGATAGATGCCCTGTCAGTGTCTAAAGTACCTATAGTAATAGGGATGTGTATATGTTCTGTGTGGAAATACGCTAATATTTGCTGGTCTGAATTTTTCTTCTGTTTAAGCTTTCTGCTACAAAGCCGCTAATTCCGATTGAACACGTAGTTCTGCCAAAGTCCGATAACGAGTGGATCATGAAATGATCAGTATTTATATTTCTAACCAAATAAATTGATTTATTGATACATGGTATGTGAGAATAACTTGCACTACTTGCACTAATGTGAAAATTAGCTGAAGAGCCATTCAAATGAGGCGATAGGAGTATTAGATTATTGAGAAAATATCCAACAATTCTAGTGGGTCTTAGTAATCTTCCGTAAATTGTATTAGCGAATAAGATTTTTTCCCATTCGGTTCACATTTACAATAATGAACACAGAAACAGCCAATAAAACCTCAGTCTGCGCACATAAGCGAAACACATGGCGCTTGTCATAAAATATGAAACCACTTGCAACAGTTGTTTTGCATATCTGATCGGACACATGCGAATTAGATTGTGTTTTTAATTCTGATACTTCCAGTGGTTAATCTATGAGTTGGTGCTTTATATTTAAACAACTAGAATAACCAAGAGTTTTCAACGAGTATAGCAAAGCTTATATTGGGCGCAATTCGTCATTCCTGATCGATTCAGGTTCGATATCATTATCAACATAGTAATGTGCTTAATACCTTACGTTTTTACTGATAACGTTTCTTGGAAATAATGAGTAGAGGTAAGATTGTTCCTCTACTTGTAAATTAAATTCTTCGCTCTATATGTGGTCACTCCTTTCTCTATTAACAATAAATAATTTTTGGTGTTTTTTATTTTACGTGATATTGCGAGGTCTAATTGACTAGATGACGTATACCCTGGTAAATCGATGTCTCTGTGTTCATGGTCTCTCGTACTTTACCGTTGTAGGAGATGGGGGGCGGTAGGAAAGTAGAAACAATTTAATAATGATTAAACACTACGATATAGACAGAGCGATTTTTAAATCATTACTGCTAATTAACAATAATTAAAGAGATCATGTTCACCAATTTTGATGCTTACAATTGGTTTGCAATGTTCAACTGCTGTGGTGCTTGGTGGGTGGTATATTCCCTTTCGTCGCAGTAGGACAACTTCAGACTATTTTGAAATTTTTCATACCCGAGATAAAACCTTCTGTACTATATCTCTGCATCTTATAACAACGGCACGAACTGTAGTAATATGGTAAGATCACATTATATATATATATAGTTGTCTCGATTAATTGATGTAGGACGGAATTATTGCAACTCTACGTTTTTATATCCATCTTTTTTCTGAAGCATGTAGCACCTTAAAATTGTTTTTTTATACGTTCATAACGACTAAAAAGAAGATGTCTTAGTGGTCGACATTGTTAGTAATATCAATATCTAAGTTTCTTCATCTACTTGGCATTTGTCAAAACAGGAATAATTATTTAATTTAGATACTTCTTTATATAGCTATAACTGTTTAATATTATTGACAATTGTTATTGCATACCTACCCTGGAAAAATAGTTGGTACAATGTATCAGAGTTAAACGGCAAGATTCTATCAAAATAAAACCAGCCAATGGTAGAGATCCTACAACTGTGGATTAAGTCATTTCAAATCATGTTTTGGGGTTGCTCAGGCTTCCTACCTAAGACAAGTCCTGCTTACTTGTTTAGTAATAAAAAAATCTCAGCATATTTGTACTTCGTGTATGCAAAGAGACACGTTAAAGCGCCCCTTAATGTGGTATTATCTCTCCTTCAAAACGTATATAGGTCACAGGACCGCTCGTGTCTACTTATTATTTTTAACATACTAGTAGAGGAAGTTTGTGAAATTTATCATGGTCTGGTCAAAAAACCTGGTAATTCTATTAAGTCAATGATCCACAAAAGAAAAGTCAAAACATTTTACACCAACTCTACATTCATTCACTGACCTCTACGTGTGGAGACTCAATTTTATTACAGCTACACACTGTCTTCAAATCTGCATTTGAACTCTCAACATTTCCACCTTCAAAGTGATGCCAAAGTAAAATAACTGGGCAACACCCACATATCATCTCAGCCGCCAGCCGCCAGCCGCCAGTTGCCAGATGACAGATGCCAGATGCCAGAGCTAAGCCTGAGTCAGATCTAAGCCAAAACCAAGCCTAAGTCATCTAAGCCAAAGCTAAGCTAGAGCCAAAACCAGAGCAAGAGTCAGAGCCAGAGCAAACAGGAACATTTAACATAGTGTGATGAACCGTCTATTTTTTTTCCTTTTTTTTTTGGGTGCCATCCTACTGCTAAGTAGTCATCACCATGTTAAGATTTTTTTCATTTTCCTTTTTCATATATTTTTTTTCCCTAGGTGAAATAATCTGCCTAGGTCAAGGCGGAGTGTTAAAACAAGAATATTTAATTAATTTGGGTATTTCTTTGTATAACTAGAATTAGTTGATATTATTAGCAATTATTATTATACATATAGCCTGGAAAAATAGATAGTGCAATCTATTGATGTGAAATGGCAATCCAAGATACCAACATTGAACCAGGCAATTTAGAGCTACTGTGACTCTTACAAGCCATTTCCATTTCAGATATAGGGATTTTCGATCAAAATAATAAATTTCACGATCGAAAGTAAAACCTTCTCAATCAAATTTAATTTTTTCCCAATCAAAAGGAAATATTCTGATGAAAAGAGCATATAAAGTTTTGATGCTATTTAAACTTTGAAAACTTTTTTTCTAAATTTTTTTTTCTTTCAATTTATACTCAACCTAGACGTTACGACATATCGCCAGAGCGTCAGAAAAATTAGGTGTTATCTAACATGTCATATATGTATCAGCCTCGTTTTTTCCTCAACATACGTAACATGTTGCATCATATATCCAGTAAAAGGATGCTACGTATGCTACGTATGCTATGTCGATCATATATGCATGTAAATGTAGATATTTTTTTGAGTTATTCTTTTCATTTTTAAGTAATTATAATCTCTTGGGAACTATATTGCATATCACAGATGATAATAAAAAATTAAAAATAAATAAAAATAAATTTTACTACAATAAAAGACGTAAAAAATTCATTTTATTTGATTTCCTTCTGATCGGGAAAATTTAATTTTGATCGAAAACCCTTATCGTATGTTTTGGGGTCCAGATAACATGTTGCTTAGGCATCCTGCCAAAGACAGTTCAGCTGACTTGCTTAATAATAATAAATGTTTCTTAACATATATGTACTCTATGTATGCAAAGAGACACGTTGAAAATCCTCTTAATTCGGTATATTTTTTTTCTTCTAAACGAATATAGGTCACAGGAACACTCCTGTCTGCTTATTATTCTCAACATAGTAGCAGAGAAAGTTTAAATGGTTGACCATGGTTACAAAACCTGGTAATTCTATTAAGTCAGCGATCCAAAAATACCGATAGCACTTCGCCCCAACCCTGCATTCATTCACTGACCTCTATGTGTGGAGACTCAATTTTATATATTATACCTATATACTGTCTTCAAATCTGCAATTGAACTATCAGCATTTCCAGTTTCAAAACGATACCAAGGTAATGTACAAAATAATTGGGCTACACCCACAGATCACCTCGCCCGCTAGCCGCCAGAAGCTAGATGCCAGAGCCTACAACAGAGCCAGAGCGAACTGAAGCATTTAACCTGCAGTTTAGTGAGCGGTCTTCGGTTTTTAATATCGGATGCCATGCCACGGTCACTTCTGAATTTCATCAGGAATTATCTAGTTCATATAGTGAGCGACTAGCCTGCGGTTAAGTAGTCACCATGTTAAGGTTCCATTCGTATTCCTTTTTCATAATTTTTATGCCCTAGGTGAAATAATGGCCAAAGAGGAGTGCTAAAGGAGGAATATTTACTTAATTTAGGTATTTCTTTATATAGCTCTTATCTGTCAATATATCAATATTATTAGCAATTATTATTACATACGTAGCCTGGGGATGTTAATGCAATCTAAGGACCTATAAAATTTCCACCAATGGTAGAGGTCCTGCGACTAGATCAGATTGTATGCCTCGGGGTCTCGATAACACGTTGCTTAGGCGTTCTGTCTCAGACAAGTCCTGCTGACTTGTTTAATAATAAGAAATATGTCTTAGCATATCTGTACTCCATGCATGCAAAGCGACATATTTTAATCCCCATAATTCCGTATTTTCTCTCCTTCTAAGCAAATATAGGTCATGGATGTGCAAATTTGCCTCGCACCAAGCATTTTTCAAAGTCGCATGTTTTTTTAACATCAATAATTTAAACTATGAGCCTATTGATGATAACTTAATTCCAGCTAAAAATGCAAAAATGCAAGTCGATCCAGTTAAATATTGGTACCCTATTTTTTTTAATATTTTTTTAATTGATACTTTGAGATTAAGGTCTAACACAATCTTTCTGATGTAACATCAAGATACCAGATTGCAAATAAAAACATATATGCTATCATCTATATTGAAGCTTATGTCATAGGCGGTAATGATTCGGATTGAGATTAATTTTAGTAAGCCATATTGTATTAGATATACGGTTTGATTCGAACTCTGTCTCACCACGTATATACGATATACGTTTAGAATGGTATAAATTAACCAGTGTGTGGCTGAGACGGGGCCTCTAGTTTTGTTTAAATTCTAGTTCACCAGCTGATATGGGCCATTGTCATGGTAACGGCTTAGAATAAAGACCGAGAATACTATGTTTACTTTTTATTTTTCTTGTTTCAACAATATATGCTACTTACAGGTTCAAAAGTATCCATTTACTTCGTGATGTATTCCTACATGGTTATAATAGTATATAATGTCTATCAGAAATAGAATTAATATACTGGACTGAATACATGCTATGGGCTATATATTTTGTGAAGAACTCCACAGTTTGATGACCTGAAAATTGTTATAACCTCGATGGCACTCACTGGCTACATGTATAAATTCATTACATTTAAGAAATATAGCCTATATAACCCATGCGCAAGAAGTATATTGATACAAAATTTGTATTATTACGTACATATATATAGCTATAGTCAAGTAATAGTTGCATTACAATAATATTGAAGTAAAGTATCAATAATGCTAAATTAAATTACCTTTTTTTTTCATTGGGTTTTTAATATGCACAAAATTATTTATTTATTTCCTTATCATATATAGCACAGCTCTACTAATCAGAACCCGATTCGGTATCCTTATTACACGAATCGAATCGGATACACTTAATAAACTGACTATCGAGGTTCCAGTTTACCATTATAATATAATAACAGACTATGAACATTATACTACACTGCACATTATATACGCAATATACACCCAAGAATAACAATGTTTGTATGCTAATTTCGGGTTTTTATTATTATTAAATAGTTGTATTGACACATGATATAATATAATGTTAACCCCGGTTAGACCAGGGGATAATTCACGAAAAATGAAGGGGAAAGATGATCGAGTAATTAAGTATGTCTTGATAAAGGCGCCACCTGCAATTAGGTGGCATATTATGAAGAAAAGAAAAATACAGGATGA
This sequence comes from Ichthyophonus hoferi, assembly GCA_002751075.1. Taxonomy (NCBI): domain Eukaryota; class Ichthyosporea; order Ichthyophonida; family Ichthyophonidae; genus Ichthyophonus; species Ichthyophonus hoferi. Next base: position 185,485 of record NAOQ01000057.1, on the reverse strand, counting down.
GAAACAACAACAAGAGGAGAAGGAAAGAGAAGAAAAAGAAAAGGATATTATTAAGCAGATTGGTGAGTGCGGGCAGTGTTATTAGTAGTGTTATTGTTGTTACTATTATGTTTATTATTATTATTATTCCTGTTCCTATTCCTATTCCTATTCCTATTCCTATTCCTATTCCTATTACAGTATACACGTACATGTTTTTGCATGCGTATATATATATATATATATATGCATAAATAATTGCAATATAATATAATACAACAATGCAGTTAATGCACACTCATACTTCCCCCGTATATCTGTATTATTTCCATAGGTGATACCAAACAATAATGCAAAAAATCGTAGACGTAGAGTATATAACTAACATAACCTGACATAATTGAAATATGCAATATATAGTGCAACTGGAATCAGATGAGGATGCTAGAAGAGAATTACAAGAGGAGAACGAAAAGAAAAGAGAAGAGATAAGAAGTTTAGAAAAATACCTTGAAGAATTAAATAATGAGGTAGTGTATGTATGTATGTACATATATAATGTTTGTTTGTGTGTATGTATGTACGTATGTATGCATGTAATATATTTATGTATGTATATGTGTATGTATAATAACTATCATAGCTGTTATTTTCTTTTTCTTTTTCTATCTTATCGTTGTATTTCTCTCACCACAAACCTATGCATTGTCACTATTTATATTTTGTTGGTTGCTCTATCATTCTCTCTAACCTTATTCCAACCATATTACTCTCTGATCTATTCACAATCTGTCACTTAGTCTCCATCCAGTCACCCTATCCAAACACAACATATTACTGTATCTCTTTTTATAGTAGAGTAATAGTTCCATGTATCACTGCTCTGTGTCTATGATATATATAAACATAAAGCGTCAGATATACGCGTATTATTGTAAGAATATATATACTAATCTACTAAAGGTATTAATGTGTAAATAGAATAGCGGTATAATTAAATAATCCATTAGATTATATACATAAAGATATATTTTCGCACGTGTGTTTGTGGACGTATACATGTACATACATATATCCCTACCTATAACCATAGCTACGCATCTATAGCTTTACTATGCCTACATAACCCACCCTCCTCCTCTCTTTCTTCCTCTCCGAGTGGCCTCCTTGAATTCTTATCCAATCCTTACTGTCTCTTCTTGAATCGCATCCATATTCACCCAGTCACACCTTGTCAAATTTTCTCTTAACCAATCATATTCCAACCAATCAGAAAGCCGACCTCTTCAAACTATTCAAAGCCGCTCTACAAGAAGAAGAAAGAAAAAAACAAAAAGCACCCCAACGTAGCAACCAATTACCATCCACGCTTGCACCCGTTGCTAATGCCAGTCCCCAGGGCAGTCCCCAGAAACCGCCTCAACCCCACCTACAGATAAGCCCTATGCTTCCTAGAGGCAGTAGCATAGGCCCTACGATTCCTTCTCCCTCCAGTCGTCTGCCAGGCCATAATCCTACCCAGAGCTCACCGCTGGCTAGAGGTGTGCCACAGGCCTGGCCTCATAGCTATGATGATTACCCACCTCAACACTCGCACACCTTACCATCATCTAACCTACCTAACTCTAGCCTATCTGCCTGTATCTCTGCCCCTCTACCTACAGGGTCTTCTATACGCGGTACTGGTACATATACACAACCTTATCGTAAACATAGCCTACCACAATTACAACAGACACAACAGAACGATGATATTATTAGTAGACCTGAATCCCCCCTAAAAAAAAATCAAGTTAGTAAAGTTTTGGTAGATGAAGTGAATGCGGATAATGTCAAAGAAGAATCTAGCAGTGGGACTCCTATAAACCCCCCTGTGGTCTCCATGGTTTCCCCCCTTACTCAAATTATACCATCCAGTGTACCCACACCCACATCTATTACTATTACTGGTGTGGTTACTGATGATGCTACATATGTGGAGAAGGAGAAGGAGAAGGAGAAGGAGAAGGAGAGGGAGAGGGAGGAGCCTGTAATGAAAGTCTCTAACACCGACCCTGACCAGCCGCGTAAATTACAAGACAAGGACAAAGATAAAACAGAGAAGAAGTAAGTTATTATATGGGAGGAGATGATTGTGTTTTGGGCTGTGTTGTTTTGTTTTTAATTTCTTTTTTCCGATAATATCATGGAAATAAATTTTTTTGAACGAATTAAATAGAGTTGCGAATTTTAAAATGGAGAGAGTAAAATAAGAGTTGGGTGTAACCGGATAAAAAAGAGATGATGTATATGTAAGGTTGGATCGGATAAGGCAATTAATAGTTGGCTCTCATTGGCTGACCAATATGTTTATTTCCCAGGGATGCCTCATTACCTAAGGCTAAATATAGCCTATCACAATATAAACTGAAACATGGGTAGGTCACATGCTATGTATATCATATACAATACATTTGTATGTATGGTGTTAAACTATCGTTGTATTTATTTCTTACGTGCTATCTTTTTCTGTTTCGTTCTTTTCGTAATTCTATCGGTCACTTCCTGTTTCTATCTCTCTCTAAGCAATCGGCTCTTATTCTTTCTCAATGAATTTATGAACTTAATGCTTAAAGGTGATATAATAATGGTTGATAGGATTATAATTATACACGTATAGAAATATACCACATATACATAAATATATTACACACATATATGCAAAAATATATAAGACACATACACTCTGGCATTCTCTACTCATATCCTATTCGTTTATAGAGTATTAGGTCTATTTAATTGCTTGGTGTTATTAAAATTTTTTGTGTGATTGGGCTATATATATACTTATATTCTCTGTATGTATTGTGGATAGGTTTACTATCATGCAACACTATTATTATATTTGTCACCATCCTATCACATAGAATTACTTCATTATATTATCCAATCATTTTCTCTGTAACACCACATCCCACCAATCACTTGTTTGTATAACTGCTAGCTGCCTGTCTAGATGAACATTATTTATAATAATAGTAGTAAGAGTATTTATAAGTAATAGTAATTATAGTAATCATAATAGTAGTAATAATAATAATCGTCATAATAATAATGATAGTAATAATAATAATAGTACTCATAATAATCGTAATAATAATAATAATAATAATAATAATACTAACAATAGTAGTAGTAACTCCCTTATCCCCCAATACTGACTCATTTTATATATTTTACGTACTTTATGATCTAACATTTACTGTATACACATATATACATACATACATACATACATATATATATACAGGATTGTCAATAAGCCCACTCAACCTACAATAGAGCCCCAGGATCTAGACGACACCCCCCTTGCGCCCTTGCCTGCCTTTATTACTAACCCTAATGTGCCATGGGTCAAGCCTGAACTAAGGGGACAGACGGAATCAGGTAGCTATATGTTTGTATCAATATCAACATAGGCAGGGTTAGGTAGCCATATATTTGGACATACACATATATGCATGTATAAGTTGGAATAGGTGGATATATATATTAGATATAAATATCTGGAAAAAGATATAAAAAATACTAGGTAAGGGCATAGCAGAGTCGAGCAGTTGTTTTGAGATATAAATAGATATCGATGCAGATATATATATATATATATATATATATATGTATATGATCTAATGGGGGTAGATATACATATACATATACATATACACGTATATGGTTTCACTTGCAAGTCAATAGTATATATTAACTTAATTACTTATTTATCAGAGCCAATCAAAGATGAAGATCTGGATATAAGGTCATCAGTAGAGCCAATAACAGCACAGACATTATCCTCAGTACCACCGGTGAGCTCATTAGTATCCAATCATCCTATAGCATTAATAACAGGGACAGCAGATGTATCAATCACAAGTGCCGCTTCTCCTCTACTAGTGGTACCAACTACAATCCCACCAATGAAAACTGTCCCACTGATAACAGCAGCCAATACAACCACACCAGTTGCTGAGATATCATCTGGAACACCAATGGTTGCAAGGTCCTCATCACCTGCACTAATCAGAACCGTCACGCCAACCCTATCACCAATGGAAGAGCCTACAGTGGTTACTAAGGCATTTGCAGCAACAGATGTGCCAACGAAGATAGCCACAGTAGCCATGACAACTGTGGGTGAATCCAAAGAGGCACTCTCTTCCTTATCTCCATGTCCTTCAGCCAATGACCTTTCGCCAATCACATCGGGAGAAGAAAATGAAGGTATGTTATTAGGTAACATTTGGGTGCTTAGTTGCTATGGTAATAACTAAATCATGCTTTTAAATGCTTTTGATGTTGGTGTATTATGAGTCTATTAGTTTAATGGACTAGATAATTCTTGGGAAAGTAATCACGTTAGTCGCATATCACGTAGATTGATTATTATTTAATTACCATTTAATTACTATCTAATTCCCATTTTACCGTTCAAAAATACATATGCCTGCAATTATATAGGCTAAAGAGAATGACTGTATGTACTGTTAAAATGCAAAGCCAATAGAGACCCGTCTTAATTATAGCTTTTGGTTTGTCGATCATATCCGCTCATGTTTTTAATGTGTTAAACTAATTGGATGCTCATATAATACTCCTTTATACTTGAAGCCTAACAAAACAATTTTTATTTTTTGATTTAATATGTATGGGCTGTTGAAATATAAAAAGTGGCTAGCTGACTGCCACATTGAAGGGAATGTTCTTTAGTATTTTTTTTTTAGCAAATGTTTTAAAGTGTTTTTAAAATCCCAAAACTGTACTCGCACCTGTATATACATTCATACATATATGGATGTACATAAGTGCATTTATATCTACTTACACCCACTGGTAAAGTATATATATATATTGGATATGGTTTGTATACAGAGCCTTTTATGTAAGCTAAAAGACGTCAATGTAATACACATAGAATAACCTGGTGGTTGGAGAGTTAAATGCACATCTTAACGTTAATCTTTGGATGGGTTAATCGGAATGATCGCATGCCATCGTGGTTTTAATTTTAAATTGTCATTTGAGAGCCCAATATTGAAGGAGAGGACGCGCGTTAATGATTATAACAAGCATGTTGATTTCCTTCCTATATACACACAGTAGAGATTCATCAGCGTAAATTGTAATGCTCTAATATAATGAACTTGTCTGTGCTTATTAACTTATGCCATTATATAATTAATTAATTAATCGACTATTAGCTAATGAACATATCTAACATATGTCTTTCGGCCACTCCTAACACCACTGTACATATATCCCCTGGTGATTGGCCTATTTTATTTAGTCGTTAATTAAGTTGTCAGGGTCTTAATTGACTCTAGTCAAGGAATCACAGGATAATGATAATTTGATCGTGTACTCTTATTGGTCGTTTACTAATAATAAAAGTCCATTTAAAATTTTAAATAAGTTACCCAGCTCAATATCAGTACATATTGGAAGATTTGTCATTATGGATATTGACAAGTAAAATAACGAATGGTACACTTCCTTTTGTTCTTCTTTTGAAATTTAAATCGGAGTATTTAATTTTAACTTTAATTTTATTTTTAATTTTAATGATAATTTTAATTTTAATTTTAATGTTATTGCAGCTACAGACAAGGACGGAACAGATGAGGATCTCGCCAAGCGAACTGATGATATATTGGCCAAACACCGTCCACTTCCCCGTATGGACAGGTAGTTATTTCCAGCTCTCTTTCTCTTTCTCTTTCTCCCTCTCTCTTCTTCCCTCCCTCTCTTTCTTTCTTATTTGTATTGATCGTATATTTCCTTTCATTTACCTCTTGTATTGCTGCAGCATTCCTAAACCAGATGAAGAGAATACTCGTGGAAAGAAGATAGAAGGAAATAAAGAAGATATGATTGATAATGAAAATGAAAGAGAAAAAGAAAGAGAGAGAGACAGAGAGAAAGAGAGAGAACGAGAGAGAGAGAGAGAAAAGGAAAGAGAGAGAGAAAGGGAGAAAGAGAGAGAGAAAGTAAGAGAAAGAGATCGGTCGAGGGGACGACATGCTTCTGAGAGTCCTTTTATCAGATCACCTAGTAGGGAAGGGTCCAGGGACCCAATGGTAAGCCGCATTTAAAATAGATTAATATGTATATATGCTATATAGTTATGTTATGTTATATTAGTATATTAGTATGTTTACTATCATACTTACTATGTTATTTTATTTCTTTCATATTACCATACTATCATACATATTATTATTTTATCATACCTACTATCCTAATAGCATGTATACTACCATAGTGTCATACTATCCTATATGCTATCATATACACTATCATATACACTATCATATATACTATCCTATATACTAT
>NAOQ01000057.1:121044-179037 GCA_002751075.1 Ichthyophonus hoferi | reverse complement strand
ATATACTATCCTATATACTATCCTATATACCATCCTATATACCATCCTATATACTATCCTATACATTATCCTACATACTATCCTATACACTATCCTATACATTATCCTACATACTATCCTATACGCTATCCTATACACTATCCTGTACACTATCCTATACACTATCCTATACACTATCCTATACACTATCCTATAAACTATCCTATACACTATCCTATACACTCTCCTATACACTATCCTATACACTATCCTATACACTACCCTATACACTATCCTACATACTATCTTATATACTATTATACCCACCCTAACCACCCGACTGTCGCGTCGTACAGGCTGATCGCAGAGATCGCAAGGTATCACTCTCACTATCAGGCAAGTGTTTATACTCCATCTTATGTAATTTTCCCTTCCTCTCTATGGTGTACGGTATTGGGTTTGTATTGGAATGTATGTATTAATTACTACGTTAACCTTGCCATATTACACTAGCTTGCACTTCTATATATATATATATATATATCTGAGTTTTATTGGCTACATATCACTACTACTACATACTAGCATATACTGTAGTATATACTTTAACATATACTTTAATATATACTATAACATACACAATAATATATACACAATAATATATACCATACCATATACTATAGCATATACTATATCATATCCTATAATCTGTACTATAGCCTATACTTGCTCCTATGTGACTTATTATTGGCTACATATCATGACTACTAGACCTTGCTCTATATATACATTACACATATATACCCATATAACTATATAACTATATAACTATATAATTATATTTACACTATACGTATATACCCAGAGCGAGATCGAGGAGAGTCATTGGACAATGGTCGCAAGGGATCTGCTATTCCCCGCTCTATATTTAGGTATGTTTGCTATAGGTCAGTTATGGGGTAGATAGTGTAGAAGGATATGTATGTGTGTAGGTATATATATATATATATATTTATTTATATGTATATGCATACATGTTTTTTTATGTATTTAGATATATTTAGATACCTACATATATATCTATCTGTCTATCTATCTGTCTCTCTATCTATATTATCCTAATGCTACCCCCCTACGTAGTCGTGGTGAACGTCACATGTCACGTGACAGGGACTATCGTGATTGGCGAGGAGAGGATGACCTGTATAGACCACGTAATGATAGTGCCGATAGAGGAAGAGATAGAGATAGAGAGAGAGGTAGAGATAGGGATAGAGAGAGAGAGAGAGATAGGGATAGAGACAGAGATAGAGAAAGAGATAGAGATAGAGATAGAGAGAGGCATAGAAGTAGAGGGATGGATAGAGAGAGAGATAGGGGGAAAGGGGACTTGTCTGATGAAGAGAGAATTGATAAGAGTGACAGGAGAGAAGGTAGGGTAGAAGAGGAAGGAGAGAAGGATAATGAAAGAGAACGAGGCAAAGATAACTTTAGAGCTAGACACAGAGAAAGGGAAAGGGATAGAGAGAGAGAGAGAGAGAGAGAGAGTCGAGATAGAGAGAGAGATAGAGATAGAGATAGAGATAGAGAGAGGGATAGAGATCGAGAGAGAGAGAGAGATAGGGAAGAGAAGGAGGATTTGGATGACAAATTAGAGTCAGGGGAAGAGAGAGAATCACCAGAACCAGGTGAAACTATGTCATCGCCCGAGGAAGGGGAGAATCGTTCTGTAGACAACAGAGAATTGTATCACAGGGATGAGACGCCCCTAAGGGGAATGGGGTGGGGTGAGAGAGAGAGGTGGGAGAGAGAGATGAGGGAGAGAGGGCTGTATGGTATGGACAGGCGTGGTTCGCCTTATATGGTATGTGCTGTTTTTTTATTTATTGGTTGGGTGTATAGCTAATATATATGTATATATATATATATGACCTATCTGTACTCTTTCATTGCAGTTTTACATTTTCATCTAATGTGGTGTGTGGTTTGGTTGTTGCTTGTAATTTTTTGTTTATATATATATTTTATTTGTTTATACTATATAGGAAGAATATACTACACTTATTTTCTACCGAGTTTTTGTATTTCCCATGCTGTCTTTATTATCAATATATATATATGTATATATTGAAGTTTTGATGCAAGAACATACTGTTACATACTCAGGTTACAAGCTTATATAACTCAATGATATAACTCTTTTTATCTTAGCTAAAATAGATGCTAATATACTGGTGAAACATTATTCTATTTGCTCTGACAATTTTATTCTCGATATCATAATGGTGGATATATTTAGATACGCATCAAACCTAATAGGATTTTGATAATAGATCATATCTAACACAGGGCTTGTCAGTATTAAAATAATATATATATATATGCCTATATATAACTGACCCTTCCTATACCACACACACACTCATAGATATATAAAATACTTGTCTTCTTTTTTATCTAACCAATAATATATTGTTTTCATATTCAATACACAATACAGGCGCGCAGTCCATCCCCACCCTACGGCCATAAGAGGTAAGAGCCCATGGATACCATTTGTTCCTTGCTTACTTGTTTTGTGATGGGGTTACGTTCTCGGATTTTTTTCTATTTTCAGTATAATATTAAGAGTAGCGTAAAATTAGAACATAACATCTAGATGATATGATTGTTGTAATTTATGTCTTTGGTTGGTATTTGTTTGCGGCTAGTATTTGTGTGCCCTATGTATGTATGTATGTATGTATGTATGTATGTATATATGTATGTTTTTATGCATGTATGCATATTATGATTGTATATATATGAATGCATGATAGTATATATGCATTTGTGTATGCATGTGTGCATGTATATGCTAGTATAGATGATAGTATGTATGGTAGTATATATGATAGTATGTATGTATGTCTGTATATATATATATTAATACAAAGTAAACCAAGAAATAAAAAGAGGGGCGTAATAGATTCGTGAAAGAGAGAATTTGTTTGAATTAATAATTGACAATTAACAATTAATCACAACATACTGACTGGTAGATATAATGACTAATTAGTAGACAACCTAGTATTAGACTAATTCTAATTGTATGCACACAGAATGATACCTTTTGGCCCCCCCCAGAGTGGCTATCCTGACCAATACGGTCCTGAATTTGGAGTAAAAACCCCTTATTTTTCTTGTTTTTCTTGTTTACTTTTGGTTTTTTTCTTTCCAATCATCGTCAACTACGTTTCTACGTTGAATATTCTTACTATTAGCTAATATTATGATATGCAAGGATAGGTTAAGTTAAAATAGAATTGGATGGGATGGGATAATGATCTAATATTATCTAATATGATATATGTTGTGTAGTTATAAAAACATGCTATATGTTTTAGTATTTAATTCACCAATGGGCATTAATAACCGTCTCATTCTGGTCTGTTATTGGCTCCTACCCGCCTATCATTGCTTATCTTAGGCTGTATCATGTACTGTTCCTATGGAAACCCCAATTATTTGTTTATTATAGTTGTTGTTTTATTATTGTTGTCATTGCTATTGTTATTGTTGTTATTGTTTTTGCTATTATTATTATTATTATTATTTTCATTTCATTGTTCTGCTCCAAGTGCAACCCCCCCAACGTCCTATCATGACTATATATATATATATATATGTGTGTTATGCTATAGTGTATATTTTATGTTAATCTACTAGTCTATTCTCAACGTCAATCTAAAAAAACCTATCAATGTTCCTTAATTTTTATGGAGGATAAAATGTCCAACGATTTACGTTACAATATATATATCGTAACAATCACATAGCATAGACTGTAAGGGAGGGAGAGAGTAGAAGCCGAAGAGTCCTTTTTTTTTTTACAGTTACCTCTACAGCAATAAGACATGTTGTATTTGTATATAATCTTACCAACATTTAACCACAGGGTATAACTCCGCCCATGTTCCCCCCTCCGGGTATGGGGAAACCACCCTTTCCCCCCATTGGTGTAAGTATAATATATGTGATGTTCCTATACCTATACCTTTCTCCCTTCTTTTCTCTTTTGGACCGTATGAGTATTGTACCTACCTTGTCTCTCTTACCCTATTGTATCGTCTATACTACACGGTGTAGTGTACACTATTTTCTTGTCCTATATTGTTATGTTTTGTGATTATTGTAGCTTGCTTCTCAACCCCTTTTCTATGCACCTTGTTTTCTTATAGGAAGCTTTTAGATCATTTCTCCTTCACTTTCTTAAATGCTTATTCAACCACTCCACCTATGTATTGGAACTCATTCTTTCTATTTTTTTTACTCCCTCTCCTCCTCTCTCTCTCTCTACATCCATCTCAGTATCCTCCCATGCAGCCCCTCCTCTATGGGCGAGTCAGTCTGTTAGGGCCCGGCCCCCCTGGCCCGAACCTAAACATGCAGCCCGGTCCAGGGGGTTATATGCCACGAGGAGGGTATGGAGGGAAGGGACCACTTCCTCCTGATCGTAATAACCGAAGAATGCCACACCCAGGGCCTGGTGGTGTGATGCGATATTATTGATCTGACTACATTGTTTTTATTTTTTTTATTTGTATATATTTATCCGTCCTTACCTATAGTATAGCTTCTCTTTATATTACCTACTGCACATTTCACTGCAGAGCTAGGAGATATTTTAGGAAAACCTGCGAAAGCTGGTGATTCTAGAAGAATCTGTAAGTCTAATGCAAAGCGTGTTTCTGAAAGATTTTACCATAAGGATTATTGCTCCGTAGTCTTTCGTTTTGGGTGGGGCCCATTACAGCTCTATGAACTTCACTGAAATTGCGTTCATTTATATACGAATATTTTGGTGCGACATTTAGCCCTCTATTTATTTATACCGAGTTATTTTTATTTTTTTAGTGTGAAGTATCATACTAATTGTTTTATTAGAGCGTAAGTTAGTGACCTCTTTAGGTCTAAGCAATATTTAGTTTGTAGACAGATGGCTTCAGTTGATAGGAACCCAGGGGCTCGGAATAGACCTACAAAACTGGCCTTGGAAGGTCACATTCAAGATATCCATAAATAAATTACTTGTTTTTTTTTTTTTTGAGTCCATATATTTGACTTTGTAGGAGTATGTGATACAATACCTTTAGTGAGATACTAGAAAAAAAGAAAAAGAAATAGAAGATGAGATAAACAGTTGGTAATTTTATCAATAGTAGAAGAGATAAATAATGTGAATAGGTAATTTCAATTGATATATATTTGGAAAGTAAATATAATACAGAATGCCCAAGACCACTAATGAATGAAGCCTTGGAAAGAAAGTTAATGTTTTTCTAAAAGTACACAGATGGAGGCAGTGGGTTTGATTAAGAGTTGATTTGAACTGGTAATTTATTAAACTAATTAAGCAATTGAGTATGTTTTTTACAGACAGGAGTGACTTATTGCCAGTAGTAGAGACTGGTTTGTTCCCTATGGCTTATATCCATTTATAAGTGAGGAAATACCGTACTCGAGGGTATTTTAACGTACCCTTTAGCACACATGGACTACAAATATGCCCAGACATTTTAATTACTAAGCCAGTCAGCAGAAGTAACGTGGTGGGCCCAGAGGGTTGTTAAAACTAGAAGTGTACAGTTAGCTGGAACTCAGTTGTTGGCTGATGTCCCAATGAGATCCCCAAGTGATCCAGTAGAGGAGTTGTTAATAGGGGATAGAGAGCCATGTAGCTATTTTTTGTGGACTGTGTCGAGGGCAGAACACCAAGTTGCCTCAACGTAAATAAGAACGACTGTGACTCCCCCTAATGATTGAACAATTGGAGAGACATTGGTAAAAGCTGATGGACTTATCCCAAGCTGGATGCCTAATCAATGAGTTCGAAATGGCTTGTTATAAAGGTACAGCATCGCTCCCATTGAATGGCTCAATCTTGATCGATCATCTTGAATTGGTGATTAGCACCAATCTGAGGTATTCTCTAGTTTGTAAGTTTAAATAGTTAGCTCTTTTTTTCAGATTACATGTGCAATATATATATATATATAGTAACTGTTAACAATACTAAATTAATATAGCCGTATAAATAAATATCTAAATTAATTAAATACTCCTTTTTCTGATACTCTATGATAAATATGAAATAATACATTGTATATATTATTCCAACACTAATAGAGACCTTCTTTCCATTTCCCTGGAATATATTTTTTTATTGTTCAAGAAACCCATGTCATTTATTTTACCAGTCATATTGTTATGATAGTTTAGATAAATAAGAAAAAGTGAATCATATGAAATAAAGTTTACTCCATAGAGACCAGATCAATATCTTGCCAGTAGATTAGCCGATTTGAATGCATTGCCTGTAATAGAATTTGAGATATATTTATAAAAGAATTTATTAATAACTTGGTTTACGTATTAGACTAGTTGATGTAATTAATACTAATACGTATTTGTAAAAAGTAAATTTTCTTATTAATGTTGGACTCGTTTTAGTTCCAAGAAGTAATCTATTGTATTCTACACTAATTTGTAAACTGCAAAATATAATTATATACTCGGCTAGCTTTATGCGATTGGGCTTTGTCATTAAGAAAACATTAAATGCAATAATTTAAAATAATGTAATTATTATAAGTTAAAAGATTAATGAACAATTTCTGGCTGGCATTCGATCACAGAAACATTATAAAAAATATTTACCCATATCTGATGCAGGAATGTAGTAGTAACACATCTTAATATGCATTTCTACACCATCATTTGCCATTGCAAGATGCAGCAGCAATATCTGAGATAATGCATGATTGTATTGTATTGATCTAATTAAGGTATTTATACCGATTGGTCCGCGGCTCAGCTATGGGTTTCAACATCGATCCAAATGTTTATCTTCTGATACTTGCAATAAAGCCTTATTGCAATTGATTATGTGACATTTTATCATATATTCTATGTTTAGGTAGTTTGAACTAATGAATAAACAAACATAAATATTATTATAAACCCTCTACTATCATGTCTATCTGGTTTATTTCATTCTATCTTTACTTATTTTTATAATTAATACAATTATTTACCTTACAACATTTTTAATTTGCAAACATGAATAAAAACCCTCGGGTGCTTAGTGATAATGTGTCACCGACAATTAGTCAAACTACCATACCATCAGTAGCAGCGTCAGCTGGTCCGCAAGTAGGATGCTGGGTAAAGCATCCCCTGTATATACTATAATGTTGACGTGTATATGTGTTTATGTATGGGAATGGGTCTGGTCTCTGTATATGTGCATGTGTATACATGTATGTATATATCTTTCTATATAAATATGTAGCTGTATGTATATGTGTGTTGTTGTGTGTGTGCGTATATATGTGTGTATTTATGTAAATGTATGTGTGTGTATGTTTATTTGTATCTATACATATACATGTATATAAATCTATCTCTACCTTTATCTACCCATCCCTCTGTCAATCCATTTATATCCTTCCATTATCTCTTACATGACCCGATCATAACCTGTCTTATCCTTTCTAACATCCTGTTGTCTCTTAGTTATTTTTATATCTCTATTTCTATCTGCATATCCCTAGATCACTACACATATATCCTTTCTAACATCCCATCGTACCCTATCATAACTCTTTTTACATCCTATTCTTTCTCAGCCCGTAAGAAAGAAAAACATTGCAGCCGAGTCGGGGCGGTTTGTAGCAATTCAGCCTCAAGGCACACCTCAAACCTCCCAACAAGTTATATCAGGTTTAGTAATTGGGTACTGCACAGCTGAGTACGTGTTTCCATTTGTGTGGGTAGTGGGGGAGGGTGGGGTAAGGATTGTTAGGAGAGGTGATTTAATGGAAACCAACAACGATAGGCGTTATAAGATGATATTTCTGTTATTATAATGCAATGATATTTAGATTAAAGAGATATTTAGCTGTGAGGTGGTTGGTAGTGTTTTTATTTGTAGTTGTAAGTGGTCTGATATCTGTGTAAGATATATATAACCCAATTTATCCAATTCGTTTGTCTCCTTGCCATTTTTTATTTTATCTTTCTTTTATTTAGTTTTTAGTCTTGCTAATATTTCTATTGTAATTTATTATTAGTATTATAGTTTACAGCTTTTATTTTCATTTTCATTTTATTCTTTTTTAATATTTCTAGTATATTTAAATATTTATTATATAAATATATACACATATACTCTTTTTTTTTTTCCCTGTTATTTTCCTTAATATTTTACTTTATCTTATCTTTCTCTATTGGATACTATCTTACTATTTCTTAGGTTACCCCGGATTATATTATATTATATTATATTATATTATATTATATTATATCAACTAATCAATTCATATTAGTTTATCCTATGTTATCCAACCCTGACTTATCATGGCCTATAACAACCCTTAGCTCATATTATTGCATTATACTCTCTCATTTGATTATATTATACCTTATTTTACCTTCCTCTTATTAGAGCCTATGACCGACGGGCTCTCTACCGACATTTAAGAAAACGATATGGCAAGAAAAAGGGTCGGGTAGGTCTTTATTTATGTCTTCAAATATTCATGTTGATAGGTAGGTATCTTGATAAGGGAAATATGACTGGAGGAATATCGGTATGGGAGATAGGGAGTTTATACGCTGACTAGGCTTTATTGATATTAACTACTTGTATACACATATATGTATGGGTACCTACCTTTTGTTTATTTAAAATACTTAAACCACTGACCTATATACTCCAAGACTATGTATTCTATATTTTTACTTATGTTAGTAACCCTTTTGTAGTTTCTTGGAATAAGTGTAAATATTAAAATTTAAATTTTTATCAAAACTTAAATATATACATGAATTGGAATATGAAATATCTATATTGTAATATAACTATAGATGTACATATTAAAATTTTAAATGTGTATTAAAATTTAACCATAAAAAACAGGTTGTAATGCACCCTGATGCTATATGTATTCAAATATTTGACGACGAGAAATCACGGATGAAGGCCCAGGAACAGGCTGCAGAAGAAAGGTATAGGGTAGGATAGGGTAAGATATTGTAAGATAGGGTAGAATAAGGTGGGATATAATGGGATAGGGTAGGATAGGGCAAAATATGGTGGGATAGAATAGGATAGGATATGATATAATAGGGTAGGGTAGGCTAGCGTAGGTGATATTGAGTATGATCGTGTATGATAGAACGAGATATAACAGGATATAGTCGGTTGCATAGGGTATCATATAGTAAGATATTATAGGTTATATGAGACTTGATATAGTAGGTTGTAATTGATTGTATAGAGTATGATATAGTAGGTTACGATAGGTTATATAGGCTATGATATAATATATTATATATAGAGGGGTGGCTATGATAGTGTCGAATATAAGATGATGTTGTTAATACCCAATTATGTCTTGTGTTTTGAAGGTATACCAGTGGAAATGTGTTTATTTTCAAAGCCACACATCGTATATATATATATAGTTTATAGAATTATCTCTTTATCACCACGCACCCTCTCTCGCTATACATTAATTTTCCTATATTATTCCCCCTTCTCCCCTCCTCACCTCCTCTCTTGCCCCTCTCCTACCTAGATGTACCTACACACAGACCCACACCTATACCTACACACATAACAACAACAATGAGACCCTTCATGTCCCTAACAGCCTATTGGCCATTGACACCAGTATAGACGAAAGGTCGTTAGAATCCTATACTACATTAAATCACTCTATCCAGGATAGTGAGTCAAGATATGGGACTGTTGGGGAGGATATGTATGTATATGTCTATATATATGGTTGAAATGTTTTATTTTTATCCACTCATATGCGTGTGTTAAAAGCTTGCTACTACGTGTGTGTATGTACATGATTAAAAGATGCCATCCACTTATAATCGTGTGCTAGAAGTTGATGTAAGATAGTAGTTACGTCAGAATATATATACTAGCTCAATTAATATATAGCTATATATGGTTCCTGTATAATCATATGCTTGTTTCTCTTTATATATATATGTTTTTTTCTTTTGTTTCTAAAAACCCGATTATCTCACATTATTACTGGTGGAATCGATACAGGGATTGGTTGGAATATCCATCATCAGTGGATGACAGTTGGGGTATACGATTGGCCAAGTCTAATGGTATAACGTCATGAATTTGCATGATATATCACCCCTCTTCATAGAGGTTCCTAGTGTTGATTGATTTATAGTATTTTATATAATTATAAACCAAACTACAACCATAAGCATAAATGAAGGGATATGTAGCTCCTGTTTAAATATTTATTTTAATAGGCCTGTATATATACCAAATACATGAAAGTCTGTCCTCATAAGGTATGCGACTTTGATTATGGCATACCGATAATAATAGCCACCAATCACATATAGGCCACACCCATACTTTGTTGACTGTATATATATATATCACTCTTTATTGTACTATAATAGTTCATGATAGTCTGCATATAATAATGTTATGTATTGGGTTTATCCTATAGGAAAGACTACTTAATTATTAATTAAAACAGCTATTAAACGACCTATCACCTATCAGACACAGGTTATGTACAGACCTTACCCAAAGAGATATATTATTTTGACTACGGTGTAGTTGTATGTTGGGGTTTGTCTGACGATATGCAGAAAAAGGTATGCGTTTATCACTGGCTAAGAAATTTTAATAATATAATCCATTATTACCGAGGAAGAATCGGAATTTAAATCTTATTGTCATTGGCTAGTGTTGAGTATATGTGTTAGTTGTGATTGGTAGATGGGAGTATATAAGGTATATTGTGATGATATAGGTTGGTACAAATTACATGTGATTTAATTGATTATGGTGTAATTATGACAATAATGGTAATAATAATAATAATAGTAATAATAGTAATAGGAATATTATTAATAATAGTAGTAGTAATAGTAGCAACAGTGATAGTAATAATAATACTGATGCTAATAATAATGATAACAATAATAGTAATAATAGTCATAACAGTAATAATAATAATGATAATAATAGTACCAATACTAACAGCAATAATAATAGTTGTTGTTGTTGTTGTTGAATTAATATAACAAAACATGGCATGGTTTACTGTATCATCCCATAATATACAATAGCACAATATAGGACACTATAACACATAGCATATCATTGCGTACCATACCAGATTATATCATTTTATATCATATTGTAACATATTTTATTTCATTATACCCTACCCTATCTCGAATGTTTACGCACTTCTTTTCACTTTTATCAAATCGTTCTCATTGCTACTTTGTTTATATTTTTTTTTTTTTGATTTATTTCTCACTCGATATTCTCGTATTGTGTGATAGGATAGGATATGATATAATAGGAAATGCTATTATTTTGTGATATGATATTATATTATATATTATAACATGATATACCATAATAGAACATTTATAATATAACTCTATATACTATTTAACCTTCTTCATTTCCCTCCCTTGGTCCTTCCCTATTGGTTCTTATTCCATTAATCTTACGATCTACCAATCACAGCTCTTAGAGGAGCTTCAAGAGTATGAGATTGGTCCGCTGGCATCCAATGATATAGATATAGATAGCTTTGAGGTTATAGTAGATCCCTCAGTTAGACCTAATATTAGAAATGATATTATAACACTGGAGTCCATCAAGGTGGGTGTGGTATAGGATATGGTAGGATATGGTAAGATATAGGATGGCATAGTATGGTTTATATAAGATATGATATAATACAGTATGTGCTATGGTAAGATTGTATGTAATATAGATGATATAATATGATATGATAAATATAGTATATGGTATGGTAGATATACTAAAAGAGCATGAATATCCATATATAGCGAGATAATGTGCGTCTAGCTATCTCATTGGCGGTGGCCCAGAGCACCAAATTAGGAGTACAAGAGGATATGGTACTGCAAACTGTGGATAGGTATAACCAAGTGGCTCAGGTTTTGGCTGCTACTGGTTCATTCAATCTTGACAGGTGTGTATGAATGGTGTATTTATTTTTAAAACTATGTGATTCCTTATGATAATTGGCCTATTTACTTCCACTTATTTATTATTTGCTATTATCTGCTATTAAGTATCATTTAGCTAATATGTATAATAATCGCGAAAACATCTATGAACAAAATCTACATAGCAATGATTTGCATTGAGATTAATTCCTGCATACCATATTATATTAAGTACGCAGTTTAATCCGAATGTAGTCTCACTGAATCACATGTGTTTAAAACGGTATAAATTAACCACAGTGTGGTTGAGACGGGGCTTTTAGTATTGTTTATATTGTTGAGCCTACGGACTGGCAAAAATTTCTGTGATTCTTTATTATAATTGGCTCTGGCCGTGATTCATAAAATATAATGTAGTGGATGTATCTCATTGGACAGTAATCACGTTATTTCTACCACCATGTATTATATCAACCTATAACCCATCACTCATTTCCTTTATTGTTATTGGTTGGCGTATTTTAATGTATGATAGGAGATTATAATAGTTATATCTGTTATACACATCTTGTCCATATATGGTAGTATGGTACACACCATCCTATCCTACCCCTCCCCTCCTTCTCTTTCTTTATTCTATCATTCGGTTATCATGAATTCTTTTTATATTTCACCAATCGTAGTCATTTACTTATTTATTTCTCTTTCCTATTATTTATCCTCCTCAATCACCTCTAAGTATTATAAGTATTATGTCGTTTAAATGTCATTTAATATTAGCCACTTCTATTGACAAGTTTAACCTAATGGCAGTCTTACTAATATTTAAACTTAACTAATATATATGCCCTAAATATACCAGCTACCTACTCTCTTACCCTTTTGTATCTCTTTTCTCTTCCACCCACCAATCATATAATCTCATCCACCCTCCCATCCACATTTAGGAAAGAAACCAACAAAGTGATTGGCGAATTATACACCCTTATCTCTGTCAATCTATCGCCTTCCTTGTTGAATCTGCCTGACTTCTTATGGTAAGTCCTTGGTAGTTCCCATGTGTGCTGTGTGGTTATTGCAATTGTATGTTGTTTGTAATATGGCTCTCAGGGGGAAAGGTGTTACGTGTTCTGCTCATTCCATTATAAATATTTTGACTGGTTGATTAATTGTATCTACGAATAATAAGGATTCGCTATAATGGTCGACATTTTAATTGATTATATTGATGATATTTATGATTATTGATGCTTTGATTGGTTGATTTCATTCTCCGTATTAAAGTACTAGAACTGCTTGTAATTATTTTAATTATTGTTTACTAAGTTTTGATATTTTGATATTTATTTCTTGGTGACTGACCCACTAAGATATACAATTAGCAACGTCCTTTTCTATCACTCTCGCACATACATATGTATATTTAATAATATAATCATGAATTATATTATATTATATTGAGTTATATCATCTCCTTATTCCCTTTCCCTCGCTAAGGAGTTCTACTCGTCCTAACATAGAGCAGCAGTATACTTTAGTTAAACTGTACTATCATCTTACTCTCTTTCTTTCTTCCTCTCCCTTTTCCTTCCTCCCTCTCCCCTCTCCCAACCCAGGGATAGATCCGACGATAGTTCTCAGACTCTGTATAGCGCCTTAAGGACGTACCTGCAAATTGGTAGACGACTGAACGTAGTAGATAGGAGGATAAGAACCTTTTCCACTATAGTAGATTATATTACTACTGAATTGCAGGCTACATCCTGTAAGCTATCTTTCCCTCTCTCCCTCTTTTTTTCTTTCTCTCTCCTTTTTTGTTTTTTACTATCTCTTAAAGGATGATTATGTGCGGTCGTTTGTCTTGTCATATCATATGACATTATAATATAGTGTAGTATAGTTTAATATGGTATAATAAATATCACGTACATAAGTTGTTTTATTTTACTATCATATCACGCCGTACCAGACTAACTTTATCTTCTTTACTATTTTTTTATTTTGATTTTGGTTTGTTGTAACTTCTCTGACTCTTTTTTTACTTTTTCTCTTCATGTATATGTATCTGTACATACATATACATACTATCATATTATTGTACGATCATACCTACCTCCCTCTCTACCTACCTACCTACATATACACATACAGCGCTCAGACTCTATTGGCTTCTTATCACAGTACTTGGTATAAGTGCCTTTATAGAAATCCTAAACATCTACATGAGACTAGCTTGGGAAGACGCCGATATCATTGGATGATTACAATTTAAATTTTAACACTGGGTCCCCTAGGAACTTTGTGATATAAGTTGTGTACACATAGTTTAAATAGAGGATGATAATTATTTTTTATTTACAGAAGATAGTCCCCATTATAGGCGAAACATATTTTTCATATTTCCTTGCTGTATATTCTGATACTATATTATACTATACTATACTATACCATGTTATTCATACATACATCTATATATAGCACAAGGCTATTACGCACCTCCACTATTCTTAAACTAATATCTTTGTACATCACATAGCACAGTGAGGAAATAACTATAGCACTGCATTTATCTAATTTTCTTTTGTATATCACGCTGTTCTCTATTACTTTCTACTATATAGCTTTCGATAATATTCCATTCTTCCTACTTTACGATTTAGTTTTTTTAAAAAAAGTTTTGTCAGTAGAACTTTAGCATTACTGCCAAGGGGAAATGAATCATATATTTTGATTCGCCCTCTATCCTATTAAATTACTAGACCCCATTAAATTGCATATTGTAAGGTATACTGATATAAAATGAAATATGCCTTTTAAAGGACTCTGGTTTCTCTTTTCTTACAATTATATCTTAAAACATAGAATGTTGTAAACACAAATACAGTGTAGTAGTAGGTAGCTTACCCTTTATTGTTTTTTTTCTTGACGTGGGACAATAACCATTGTATGATTGTAGAGGATGCAGCCAATGAGAATTGATAGTCATGATCATAATCCAATAAAACAGGCTTAGATATCACGTGATTATACCGTGATTTTATTGGCTGATTATTTATGACGTTTTGGTGTATATGGTACGCACCTATGAATACCCTGAACCCTTGTTGATTTGAAGATAAACTATGACGTCATTAATGTTGTTATCCATATCTGAAGCAATACATACTTATAGTGATTGGACACCATGGGTAGATTAGGAGTAAGTGTAAAAGATTTAGTCTTAGCTGATAATTTAAAAAGGGTGGTGTGAAATGCTTTATTAGAACAATAGGGGATTAACCAAGCAATACTTACTACCATTGCGTACTATACTGTAGCTACTATATAGGAAGCCTCCCTGCACATGGGGCAGAAAATAAAGTTGTAAGTGAATATTCTGACTACAACTACAAATCACAAACCAGATACTTGGAAGCAGCTGAAAGTATGTCTAAGACTATTGATGCTATGATGTTATGGATGTAGGTGTAAACTGATGTTAGCCAAGAACCGCAACCTACTGCGACTATTAGGATATAGTGTGGTGTTGATGGATTTAATTAAAGTGATTTAAGGCTCATTCATAGCTCTTTGGGTAAACATTAATTTACATTGGTTAAATGTCATACCCTTCTGTTCCCTTTTTGATCTTAATTATGAATTAAGAAGAGATTTAAAAGGTTGTTTAGATAGCTAGATACCCAATCATTACACTTGATTGCGCATGGTATGATAATGAGTATGCATGTGTATAATGGTATAATGATATATTGGTATATTACTTATAGGAAAATAGTATGTTATTATAATAGAATAATGGTATATTATCATAATAGTATAATGGTATAATAGCAAATGGTATAATAATAAGATATTATGATGTGATATATTTGAGCTTAGCAATTAATTTAATAACCAATAGGGGCCTGGGATATAGTACAAGACAACCTTTCATATAGGATTTACAGTTGAATATAATCCAATCACTAAGTATATATATGTACCCTTTTCATATTGCCAATGTAAAATCAGACTATAAATGACTCTTATTGATTGGCAAACCAGTCTAAAAATAAATGATTTCAATTGGATAATAAAAATATGAAATGTTTTAAAATATATAGAGCGTAATATATTTCGAAATGAAAGGCATGTTTGGTTTCTCTTTTAGTAATTGTGAATCAAACTAAACATGTGAATAGCTATTGACCTATGGAAGATAGTTTGAGGGCTCTTTTTTGATGTTATTAGTGGCGGATTCATATTTATTTCTGGCCGAAGTGAGGTTTTTTAATTAAGATATTATGCATATTTCAATTTATATCATGTATTTTAATGTGCATTATAAGAGAGCCTAATAATTGAATAGAATATAAGGCTAATCAAAATATGGACTTCATTTCCCTATGGCGTTATTGCTGAAGTTCTACTGATTAGACTTTATTTTAAAATTTTAAAATCTTGATTACTGGCCCAACCTAGTTATTCAAACGGGCCAGTTCAATTATTCTTTTAGGCTACAGATCAGTGTATTTATTAGTTTTACTTTAATTAATAGCAGTTTCTTGTTATCATATAGGCTATTATGGGCATATGCTAAGTGTATTTGAAGTATTATATGTGTGTAGGTTAGAAACATCACACGACGTAAGAGTATGGATCTATTTAATTAGCAGGAATGACATCTGCATAAAGGTCATTACTTTAGCGGTGCAATATTTATTATTACATATTTTAATCACAGTTAAAATTTTATTACTTATATCATTTATATATAAACATTTATAATGATGCGTTTGAAGTCTTTATTAGATGTTTCATTTAAATGCATGTAAATAATAATAGACATTGTAAAACCAATTTAGCTTTAAGTAGTTAAGTATTAGAGTATAGTAATAGGTCCTAAGAGTACATAGAAGCATTCTCTTACAAAGTGGAAATAAGTTTAAAGTCTGATACTTAGCTTAATTGTCTAAACTATATTAAGTTGCTGAAGGCCAGCCACCTCAACCGAAACTATATAATCAATTTTGAGGTCTGTATCAAGGACTACAAATTATGCACACAAATCAATATTGTGTAAGCATGTAGTAAAAATATTCATTTTGTTTTAAAGTGTTAAAATCAAAGCGTTCACTGTGTTTTTATTACTCATTTTTTTAGTTCATTACTCTAGAGAAAAGACGTTCCTTTCTACTAAATTTTAATGGGAAAATCTTGGTGAATGATCAATGTCCTTATTGGTTTGGAGTTTGCTGCAAAGGTCGATAATTTATTAAATTCATAGAAAGAACCCTATGCTAAAAATACACAACCAATAAAATACTATATAGGTATCAATCAGATAGTAATTGAATTAATCATTTTGTGATTCGATAGAACTTATGGTATGGTATGATATTATATATGATGTGATTGAAATTATGCAGAACCAGCTTTTGAGTGAAAGAAGTATAAATATAAGACTTCATGCAATAATAAAAAGAATACTTAAGTCCTATACTACTGTTCAGCCATATCTAAATATTTTTATTAATAATAGTTATGAAACAGTCATATTACAGATTTCGATGTATTTTTGTATCTTTTTATGTATTCATATTATGCCTATAGTTTCTAAAGTGGTTGAAGTATAAAATCCAGATACTTTATTGGAAGACCAACTAATCAACCCTGATGTCGCTTCTCCTAATATTGACGATATTGTAATCATTTATTTACAACCACAATTAGATTTTAGTTATCAGATATACAACACTGCAGCTAGTAAGAAATTAAAGACTTCTATATCTCTTGACCAACAGCATGAGCTCAGGAATTATTAGAAGCTTTGGTTTGTAGGTTATCAGAACCATTTGCAACTGGAACTCAATATCTTTGATACTAGCTCTATTTCTAATATACGGTATGGTTATAATCCAAATTTCTAGATCTTCTGAAAACGACATTTGTCCTAAATGCAGATTGTTACGAACTTTCGTCATCCATGCCCGGTATGATCGGACACTGAAAATCATTGGATCAAACCAGTTTGAATTTATTTGGTACACCATTGGTTACTTCAAAATGTAGGAATTTTTCTGAAATTTAGAGCACCAATTAAACACCAAGGAATTGCATGAAGTAAAGACAAGTATAAGATTGACCAATTAAATTACAGCTGTCAATTGAGCTTGAGACAATAAAACTAAGACGAGGGTTTGCTACATACGCATCTAAGTTTTATTATTCTAGATTAACTTATTACAAACGTTTAAAGTACATAATTAAATATGTAAAAAAAAAGAAAAAAGAAAAAAAAAGATTCAATACAAATGTACGACATCTATGACATAATACAGATAGGCCAAAGTGGTAAATAACAAATATAAAATTGATTATGATTGGCTGGGTTTATAAAAAGCAGGCTGAACTAAATTAAGAGGTTTGTATGGGCCGTGAAAGGGATTATAGCATTAAAAGTGGCAGGTATAAAGGGAAGCATCTCCTCCTCCTCTACCAGAATAACTGAGTTATTGCTAACAATAAAAAACTTCAGGTATTTAAGTGAGGTTTTTAAGGCACATAGGAAACTAAGCATTATTGGTTAGCTACTATATGAATCCATAGATAAATTTATACGTATAGTCAGATCAAAGTCTGACATTGAGGTTGTACCAGCCAACATATACTCTATTATTGGGGCATTGCATGATATCATATATAACAGACTTGCTGCAATGAAGCGTGTAGCTAGAGACTAATTAACTTTAATATACCGTAAAAAGCCCAAATCAAAAGCCTGTACAGTTAATATATAGAGCCCATGTAAAATGTAAACTTTATATAGCGATTGTAGCGTCAATGCTAGCTTAGTACGGATATTTTATACATATAAAAGTAAAATAAACAAGTCTTTCCAGTATTTAATATTTTATTAAAATATCGTTGTTCAAAAATAAAAGTGTAGCTATTAGATAGTAGTGGTGCAAGCCTATATATTAATAGTAGAAAAAGCTTGTCTTGAAGTTGCGAGAAAAAAGTTCAGTAATACCTATGGGACTGACTGTCTTTGTAGGCAAATTTCAAAAATTTCTAATGAGCCAATACACAAGAACTGATCTGAGAGATAAATGTAAAACTCACCAATACAAATAGAGATAACGAAGCGCGGCAAATAATACACGTGATGTGACCAGTAATTATTGCACACGTGCACATGCGCCGTCTAACCATCTATCCTATATATACCCTGCATGCCCTACCACCTCTATTAATATACCAGCTTAACCTCTTGTGCATAGACTTGGTAGCTGCAGGAAGACCACAATATTTAGCTGCACTGCAGATCTTGCATATTTTTTTTCTTACTTGTCGCCAGCCCTAGGGGGTTTGAGTAATCTTGAGCAATCATGAAGTTCACTAATGTCAATGATGTTAAGATTTATAATGTTAACTCGGGCAAACTGCTGCCCACCTGGCTTAATGATCGCCAGAAGAGACGCCTATTACAGAATGATGCAGAGCTTAGACAGGTACACGTGACGCTATTTGTATTAGCAACGGACTTTTGATATATGCCTTTATATTTTATGATATGGATAGTACAGGAAAGAGGAGAGGGTTGACGGGAGCATTCATTCATACTCACCACCCCTGTCGGTTACTCTTGGGTCACACGTTTATTACCCCACTCCCTTAGTTGCATATAAAATTGACTTCTTTTCCGTGGTCATATTTTTAGCAGTGGATAGTTGCACATGCTTTTACACTATAGGTACAAACATATTTTAGCATAGACAGATGTACGCCCGTTTGTCTATACACATGTACAGGTGTTGTATATATAAATGCGTACATAGTTACACGCTTTTTACATCCTACGGTCCATACCTGTATTCTACTTTAATCTGCCTACTCACTCTTAAATACACATGGTCATCACCCATGCAAGTCAATCCAATTGTGCGCAAGTTTACACACACACATACACACGTACACAACCACATATATATATTGATGGCTATGACACGTATAATAATGTGCTTGGTGTGCTCACATTGGTTTAGATATACATTATCTGCTTACACTCATACCCACATTTTCATTGAATTATTTAACACACATCTACACACACTTCGCAGTACTGCCATAAACATTTGTCCATTATATCATATCACGTACCCAAGTTTCTAAATAAATCCATATATTCCTTTCATTTTTTCTCTCTCTTCCCCCTTCTATCTCTTCTTCCTTCTACTCCACTATCCTATGCTCTCACTCCAACCCCAGCGTATTCAACTTATACAAGACTTTGAGATGCCTTGTGCAGCCACCAAAATAAAAATGTCTCCAGATCAACAATACATTATGGCTACAGGTACGTTTTACATTTATCATCTAGATATATATATATTGGTTTTTATCGAGCGGAAGTGCTGACATTGATAAGAAGAATATGCAAGGAAAGGCTATGATAATGACCTTATGATTGCTGGCGATTGGGGCACGTGCACACACACACGCACATATGTATATTCTACAAATAGATCTACATATATACAGGACAATCATACATCATAGTATTTGTTATACATAATAGTTAGAGCATGTAGTATAAAGGCCATTCAGCCCCCCCCATGTGGATTAATACAGGACCCTTAGACTATGCACACACACATACATAAGCATTTGCTCCTATATACCTACCACATCTACCTACTACCTACGCCATGCTTCTACCCATACATACCCTCTACCCTGACGAGATTGTACTATCTTAGCCTCATCAATTCCCTTACAGGCGTGTACAAGCCAAGAGTGAGATGCTATGAAACAGCAGAGCTCGCTATGAAATTTGAAAGGTATATGGATGCTGAGACTGTACAGTTTCAGATCCTTTCCGAGGACTACAGGAAGATGGTCTTCTTACAGGTAGGTGGAGAGGATAAACACCAAAGAGATAAAGAGAGTAGGCGAAGAGAAAGGCAGGAGTATATTGGCATGTAGGCAAAGCATATCAAATTGGTAAATGGGCAGGGTAGTTGTTATATCAAGACCTAGGGGTTTAGAGAAGTGGCACGGTGTATAGTGTGAGTGTAAGTGGTGAAAGGGAGTTACAAAAAGAAAGAGAGCATCTGAGATGTTTTGCATCGATGTCATTATTTTTTATATAGGGTGCTCTCTATCATCCGTTGTTACACAGTATTTATAATAGCGTACACCTCCTACAGACCAATATCCTTATACGCTACCTTTTCACTGGTGCATACCTATATTCAAAGCCAGATGCCTGATATTCAGGCTTACCTCCGTATATATATCCCATACACAAACTCTTACAAACATGTTCTCATATATAGGTATTCACACCCGATCACTGACATTAAAGATTATTCGTTCTCGCCTTTTGCATTTTATTTTTCAATTTTGCTTGTTTTTATCTGATACTTACAACTTATTGCATTTATTTACCCATCCTTTACTATTATCTATCCAGTCGGATCGCAATATTGAACTTCACGCAGCCTATGGTCGCTATTTTAACACAAGAATTCCCAAATTTGGAAGAGACATGACCTACCATTACGGTTCATGTGAACTCTATGTGGCTGCTGCAGGGTAACGTACCTCTTCATCTATCCTGTTCCCTTTAAACCTAATCCTACCTCTCATGCAGTATTTTTGTTTACCTGATTGATGATAAATAGAGAGATAAGGTACTTAGGTAGCAGCCCAACCCAGGAGGAAGACGTGTACTATAATATATTGTATTGTTCTGGATATAATCGTTTCGCAATGGGATATGTTCAAATTAACATTTGTTTACAACCTCTGTGCACGCTGCCAATAACCAGCCAGCATACACTGATATATACACCTGCCCTTCCTTTTATTCCTTCCAACTCTTTCTTTCCTTTCTCTTGCTCTCTCCTTAAAATGATATGTATTTATAACTTAATATATAAGATAGGCACTGATATGTATGTATGGGCGTACAGGAGTGAAATCTATAGGCTCAACCTAGATCAGGGTCAATTTATGGCCTCCCTCCAGGGTAGCTCCAAAGAATTTAACGTTATTAAAGTCAACCCTATGCACCAGTTCATAGGTAGTTGTTCTTCCCTGTAGGGTTTTATCTTTGGAAAATTGTATGAATGTGTTGTGTAAGGCTCTCTTTGAAGCCAGCTTACCAGCTGCCCAAGTTAGGCTATTCAAACCTCTACTGCCTATCAATATTTTATATTATTTGCATTCCTTTTATAAAAATAATAACTACAGCTTGTTGCACATAGATATGATTTGGTTTTAAGGCTATCAAATCCATGCCTAACAATATTATTACCTGTGTGCTATACAGCGGTTGGCTCAGTGGATGGTAGGGTAGAAGCCTGGGACCCTCGTAGCCGAGAGAGGATTGGTATGTTGGATGTCCAGGTATCAGCCAATGAGGGGGTGCTGGAGGAAATCACAGCTATGCGCTTTCACAACGGTAGGTGAGGGAGAAGAGAGAAAGCACCTGTACCAGTAGGTTTTAAAGGCCATGATAAATAAGGACGACATATATTTATAGAGAAATAATGAGAGGGAAAGGGAAGGTACCTCGGGGAATAGGAATTATTGTTAACAGTAGTTTCATTAAGATTGGTGAGGAGTCTTATACTTCAATAAACTGCAGGCCTAGGTATTAATTGGTACATACACGAGGTATGAAGTGAACTAACATGGCTTCTTTAGATGGCCTAACTATGGCGGTGGGCACGTCTGGAGGGCAGGTTTTGATGTATGATATTCGTGCTAATGCTTCTATGCTAACCAAGGACCATAATTACGGCTACCCAATAAAGGTATGATATCAACTATATATAACAAAGGGATATATTAAATATATACGGATGTGCACACGCACGTACAAGAAGATATATATAGCACTTGTGGGCTAATACCAGTTAATGTCTTTATATCTAATGCATGTCAATATTGGTTCTAATATTGGTCTAGAGGGCAGTTTTAGGGCAATAATTATCCACGTGTGGGATGACCCTCACGTCTCTATACCCAATCATATTCAAAATCCTTACTAATCCAACCCTTCCATAGGACATTAAATTCCATACATCTAATAGGGTCATCTCATCCGATACCAAAGTAGTCAAGATATGGGATACACACACAGGAGACAACTTCACTTCCATTGAGCCTGAGGGTGAGAGAGCTATATAAGCTTATATAAGTGTATATTGACTTCGGTTCTTGTTCCGTCTCCACCGTACTGGCCTGCCATGTCATTTGTGTCTTACTAATATAAGATTTTAGACCATATGCCCATCTTCCACTTATCAGATTCTGACACGTCATTCTTACAGCCAACATCAACGACACTTGTGTCCCTGAAGGCACTGGACTAATCATGACAGCCAATGAGGACAAGTCAATGAGTACATACTACATTCCTGAATTAGGACCTGGTATGAACCTTTCTGATAGGGTGCTATTTATAACCACCCTACCAACTTGTTTATGGTTATTTTCTCCATATCATCTTCTCCATATCATCTTTTAGTAACACGCCTTTCCTGTCTCGTTCCTTCTCTATCTATACATGTAACTATTATATCCTCTCTAGGGGTGCGTTTTCCTCTCTTATAAAAACAATGCCTAGCCTGTTAATATGTTTGTTGTTATATGTTTAGTTTAACAGGGGGTATTAACTGTATGGTGGTGGGTTCCATAGCTCCCAAATGGTGTCACTTCTTGGATAGTATTACAGAAGAACTACAGGAGACAGAACAGGGTGCTGTCTATGACGATTATAAGGTTAGTTGTAGGGGCGGCTATCGTGGAGAGACAGAGCGAGAGCTAGGGAATCATTGTGGGCACTTAGCATTAAGCAGAGTAAACTGGAAGTATTGATCGGCTAACCTCCGGGCTAAGCTTTAGTGCCAGTATCACTGTACAAGCGCCATTTTCTTTTTATTCTTAAAAGACTTTAATACTAGCAAGGGTTTGGCGTGGATATTCCGTAAAAACTAAAGTCTTTACTGCTTCTCGACATCTTGCAGCCTATAAAACCAATCAGCACCAAAGATATATTTAGGCCAACTAAAGTTGGCCAATATGCACTATTACCGTTATTATAATTTTAACCTACCTCTCATTATAGTTTGTTACGCGACCTGAGATCGAATCACTTGGACTGGGCCACCTGGTGGGAAGCAAACTATTGCGTTCTTACATGCATGGTTTCTTCATGGACATTCGTCTTTATCATAAGGCTAAGGCTATTGCCGAGCCCTTTGCCTATGAAAAGTATAGGAAGGAGAAAGTACAGCAGAAGATTGAGGAGAAGAGCGCCAATCGTATTGGTATGTATGCCATTAACAGGTGTACATGGAGGTTACAGCGAGAGGGATAGGTAGAGTAGTATGCAGGTTGTGAATGGATAGGTATGGCATTGGTATGTGACCACGAGCTCTACATATATGTACCTCCCTCCATATAGACACTTGCCAAGTGGATAAGCGATAGTGTGTAGTATAGGAGTGGAGAGGGAGAGACAAAGGAGCTAGCCATATATTTTAGCACCCGTGGTGTACCTGTATGTTTATTTATGATAATAACTAAATGTTTCACAGGTGTTGTTAAGAGACTGCCTAAGCTCAATAAGGAATATGCCAAGCACATCATGGCCGATAAGAAGGTCAAGAAGAAGAAAGATGTGGGTGTTGCCCCCCTTATATTAAGCGTTTTTATTTTGGATTTTTTCTTTTCCTATATTTCCCCTCTATCTCTTTCCTCATTGTTTGATTTTTCTGTCTTTTCTATTATTCCTATTATTCCTCTCTCTATTTATTTCTTACCCTCTACCTTTATAATTGTTATTTAGTATTATTTTTCTATCACTTTTCCACTTTGTACATACACTTCGACCCTTTCATTTTTAATTTTTGATATTTATACATAATAGTGGTGGTACAGGCTAGTTATTTGATATTGGGATGCGAAAAAGTCTGTTTCAATTTATCAGAATTTAGGTTTTTAGTTATTTATAATTTTTGTAGTTCATACATTTTCCCTTGTCATGGTTACCAATTGTGATGGCCTAATCATGCATACAGCTTTCGGATAAAGGAGAATGCAATATGTTTTGTTATTATCATCTTGAATATGAGGGTATTCCTTGATATATTCCGCTACCTTGTATTCTGATATAAACACATACGTACATACGTACATAGCCATACGTGCAAACACCTTTGCTTCAATAATAGTCTTTGGTCTAATTGCATGATCCTCAGTTAAGGTAGAGGTCTCATAATTATTATCTGTTTTACCTCTCATTCTTTTATCACAGCACATACAAATATATAGATGGGTAGCAGTGTAGGGCGACATACATATTAGGATCATAGCACAGACCTAACTGGCCCTGGGTCAGTCATATTATATTAACATATATCTCTTGCCTGTATATTTTTCTAACATAAACCATCTTTATAGGAACCCGAGCCAACTACCAACCCTCTGGCAGATGATCGTTTTGCTGCTCTTTGGAAGAATCCTGACTTCTCTGTGGATACTACTAGCGACGATTTCAAGTCAGTCTGCTCTCTCCCTTCTTTATTTTATTTTCCTACACTATCTCTTATATCTTTATCTTGTCTTTCTTATTTATGATCATTTCTTATCTTATTGTATCTTACACTATACTATCATATTATAGCATATACCACCCTACCCTATTCCTGTACTTGGTATTATTATTTTGAGAAATTGGTGGCAGTCTCCCTTCCTTATGCATGATTTGCAATGGCACAGGACACGTCATCCTAAATCCAAGCCAGCGGATATTGCGGAGCAGTTTGATGAGATAGAAGAGGACGAAGAGGTATGTTTTAGAGTCACTGTTTTTGAAAAAACATATGTATTTGTCTCGTTTGTTCTCTGGGACATCATTATAATTAAGCTTATTCATTCACACTATCTTTGTGCAATATATGAACCCCGTTGTCCCATCGTTTATTGGGGCTCTCCATTGCTAAATCATTCTGCTTCTACAGTCTGAGCCAGAAGGCCGTCCTAGCTCAGAGGAAGACTCTGATGAAAGTGAAGATGAGAGAGACGTGAAGTAAGTGGAGCCTACCCTGCATTTGATGTCATTGTGCCTTGCATATAGTATCTGCTTCCATTAGTGCCCGTGTTTAAGTATTTACATGTGTTTTTATTTGGGTGGTCATATTTAAAATGGAATTTTGTTCACTAGTTGATGACTATGTATTAGTTTTATGCTCATTGGTTGAAGAACAAACAATCCTACCGCGTATATAAGGAGTCATAGTAGCTAACATGGTCGGGTGGGTGGGTGGTCTTATTTACAGGGAAGAAAAGCAAAAGAAGGTACCCGCGCCTAAGAAGCAGCCTAAACTGTTTGAGATCAAGGAAGGCTTTAACTTCAGTAGAAAGGAGGAAGCATTAGCAGGTGAGTGTAACATCCTGTGATTTATTTTCTTTCTTCTTTATCTGTTGTTGTTTACTCTATCCCCTCTCTTTCTCTATATTGCTTTTTTTCTCGTTTTCTCTCATATTTACCTTTTCCTTCTCTTTCGTCTTCTTATTCCGTTGTTTTAACCCTATTCTTTTCTATTTCCTCATTGTACTTTGATGTCTTTGTTATGCTGTCCATATATTCTGTATTTTATCCCATTTTTTCCCTCTACCTTGCTTTCCATTTCAGTTTATCTTCTTACTTATACATCATCTGCTTTTCTTGGTGACTTCCATGTGTAAAATTCTGCCATTTCCACTGTTACAAACAAATTCATGCATTTTTTTATCCCCATTCACTATACTGCCTGTTATTAATAGATTTTCACGAGCAATTCTACAATGAATTAAGGTTGATACGAGAGCATATATTGTGTCAATGTGGCTAATATCCGACTTTACTTTACAGCGTTGCAGAAGCTCAAAGCAGCCAAGAAGTTGTCACTGGGTCAGCGTGTGGAGAAGGAAACCAAGGTATTGCCAGTCTTATCCATCATTTTCTTTTTGTCATTCCAGTTCTATTCTCCAATCCATTTTTTTTCTTCTCTATTCCCTTGTTATATTTTTCACAATATTAGGTAAACTAAATTTATATTTCTTTGTTGAAGTCTCATTTTGTATAATATGTTGTTTGTTGTTCATTTGTTTCTTCTAGCCCCACCTCAAAATCTTGTGTTGCAGTTTATTGACTGGTTTGTAACAGAGTTAGAATACTACTGTGCCTCCACTAGTTCTCCTCATCATTATCTTATTAAGCTGATCAGCAGTTAATATAGTTGGCCTTATAAGAATTGTTAGTTGAACTATGGGATATGGCATACATCTTAAATATAAAAGGCTGTATAATGACCTACATGTATGCTATTATGAATATGTTATGTTGAATGCATGCACTCGTTAAGGTGTGGTTAATTACATTTTCCCAGACAATTAGCCATGTGTTGATATATTAGTAAACGTGTGCTTGGCCTTTATCAAAGAAGACGTAACTGAATATATTGATTATATATCATCATCTAATCATTAGAATCGTGGGGCATATCCTGCCATTACGTTAATTACTCCTCTACCTGGCATAGACTTAAATGTTCTTTATCCGTGGCCGGACAATATATTTCTAATCAGGAAGTGGTCTCTATTCCCTTAACCATTCACTTACTCTACCACTGCTAAGATGTTAATGACCTCACACTATCACTGACACCCGCCCTATCTCCCTCAACCATGCACATATATACATAGGAACCCGTCACTCATTCCAAGAGTCGCGTAGCCGGAAGGACACATTTACTAAAATTGGAGAAGCCAAGAAATCCGGAACAAGAGGAAAAGGAACAGGTAACCTCTTTTATCCATACATATATAGTCTTGAATTTGGTTATAGTTACATTTTACAACTATATGCGACCATGATTGCGTATTTTTATATTGCCATATTGTAGGGTTAGCCTATATAGCGCCATTGGGCATAAACAACATACATATGAATTTTCCTTTTCTTTCTTTCTTTTTTACATTTATTGTTTAACCTACCGATTTTAATCATTAGC
The DNA here is from genome assembly GCA_002751075.1 of Ichthyophonus hoferi. Taxonomy (NCBI): domain Eukaryota; class Ichthyosporea; order Ichthyophonida; family Ichthyophonidae; genus Ichthyophonus; species Ichthyophonus hoferi. Next base: position 150,973 of record NAOQ01000057.1, on the reverse strand, counting down.
ACCGTATCATAACAATTTGTCGTTTTTATTGATACATACATATTCTACATTGGCTCACCCTCTTTCCCTCTTAGATGAACAAGGAGCATATGAGGGAGAGGAGGGAGGCACGCCGTGGTGTCAAAGAACTCAAGCTCAAGCGACGCGGGCCAGTTTATTGGCGTGGAGAGAGAGTGCAGAAATAGTCAGGCTCTACCACCATTGGGATGGGAAACGAAGAAAAGATGGGGATTGGAGGAGGATCACGGGCGCACAACTTATATGCGTTGGATATGTGGGGAGCTACGTCTCCTTGTTGACATTTTGTTTCATGTGCTTAGTTTTGTGCACTCTTGACGTATAGAGATGCGGCTGGGTGACAGGGATATGGTTATATATAGCAGTGTTGGTCACATATATTGGTATGAAAGTGTTTTCATTGTGCACATTTTATAACCAAACTCTATCATGTTGCGGCGGTTTTTATTCATATATTCAGCGGACATATATAATACATACAAAAGATATATATTTTACTCTATACAAAGGCAGAGACTATGAATTTAATGTGATTCTTCTTTCCTTTCCCTATTAGCACTCCTTGCTGTGGATACATATCATCTACAGTATGATCGTATTTTTTTAACGAGTAAGGAATTTTGCAACAAGCAGATCAGGGACCCTTCAGTTCCGATTTTGTTAAACCTTACCCTCCCAAAGGTTTATATTTAGTTTGAATATTTATGCATGGTCAAAAATAAATATTTTCAATATGGAATTCGCAACGAGGGGATATATATATTACATTACGTATATGTATATCATTTTTCATGGGACTATTATTTCTTACCAACTGGACTAAATTTAAGGCTAGCATAAAGATCGCCAGAGAGCGAATCACAAAATATTTGAAATTGAAATATGGCATTTGCTTACTGATTTTGATTTGTCTTTGCTATTTTAATAGTGGATATGCATTATAATTTCCTACCTTGAATAGGTGCTTCAAGTTTAATAGCCATTCATATGTACTATCTCCTTAGCAAAGTGTAAAAAAATTTAACACAGTGGGTCCTTGGTATATATATATCCAAATACAAGATATGCGAAGGCATTCCCGCAATCAAAAGATGCAGAGAATATCATGTAGTATGGCAAAGCGCTTAGATCAAATGATTCGGGTTTGCAAATAACTTCCCTATTTATTATGGATCTCTAGCTAACTTAAATTTAAATATTGGATGCTCACAGATTACTTTAAGTCTTATTTTTGCAAACTGTTCTCATTTATTTTCTATTTTTAAGTCTTTAGTTAATGCCAGGGATGATTCCGCTATTCAACATTGCATATTTAGGACAGTACATGACGGGTATTATATTTTATGAAATATTATTGCCACATCGATATGCTTATATACCCGTATATGTTGAGGCTTTAACATGAGCCTGTACTGTATGTAAATAAATAATCAAACCCGGCCTCTTACAAACCTATACATGGACCTAAACTAAGATAAACTATGCTATGATGTACCATTTTCTTTAATACTGCAGAAGTAGTAAGAATTGTTTTATAGAATATCTTCAATTATAAGGCAATAAGTACGTGAATTATAGGATTGATCAACTTCATTTATATTCCAGATAGTATACATATATTCTGTACTCTCCATAAACACAATATATATTTTTCCTATCCCCGTTTCCATACAAGTGTCTATACCAAGTCGTATATATATGTCAACTGTCTGCATCATTTATATGTATATATTAACTTTTCAATTCTCCAACGTTTTAAATTTAAGTCAAGAGCGTCCTACTGTTTAGAGAAAAGCTGAGTCACTTATTCTGATCTCTGGCAGCTGGCCAAGATGCAGCAACTAGATTAGTTAATCCAGAGGTGGTGTCAAAATGCACATATCACAGGTATGGAATACCCAAAATGCTAAACGTCTGTAGATTGGATACTTCTAAGTATATGATAGGCTGAAGCCAATAGGATAGTGTCTTTTAAGGGTTTGCCAAAAATCCTATTTATTAATTTACGATAATAATATGATTAGTACTGTATCATGATGGTTATATCAGCTATTGTTTCAGGCCTTAGATATTCTGTGATTATAGTAAGTTAGCAATCTGTACGCAATTGTTAATATGTTCACAGCAATCATGTGTACCAATTAAAACTAATAAGGGCTTTAGCATGTCCTTTACCTAGTGAGAACTATTTAGATTAACTAACTGAAGATAAGAACATTACAAGTCAAATAGAAATTAGTACAACAAATATTAGTTTTATTTTCAATAGTAAAATAGAACCCAATATAATAGACATTACTCTTAATTCCAGTGGGGTTATGGGCCCTTACTATGCTTACACTAGTACCTTCAATCTTCACCTTGCAATGGTTGAATCATTCTCAGCCAATCGACTTTCCCTTGAGCCAGTCGTTCATCCAATCATTCATCTTACACTCCGAGCAGTTGTTCAGTTGCAACTACATCATTAGATCACTCAATCTTCCCTCAATTAAGTCTGTTAGCTACTGATTTGGACCTTCGAAACATGCCATTTACTGCCGTTCTCCTCTTTTCAGAAACCATGAGCTTTCATTGATTGCATCTATTCCGGTTTATTATTCTTTTCATATTTTTGTCAAATATATGAGTGATCAACCCAATTATGAAATAGCTTTTGCTAACGTCCAGGAAAAACTTTTTCAGAGGGATGCCAAAATCAAGTAAATGTTCTTGGAGTCCTCTGCCTCCACAACTGTGCGTTTTGATGAGCTACAGTAAAGTTTGACCACCTGCCAAATCTGTCAGTTGTATATCGGTGAGTCAAGAATTCCGATTACCCCATCAAGACACTCCCATAACTGATCCTCAGCCACCCATGTCTAATTGCTTATTTATTTGTATTAGAATATTACATATCTTCTATTAAGCTATTATCTGCTATTAATCAAATACTAGCGATTATTTATCAAGCTTAGATAGTGACGATTCAGATTGAGATTAATTCCAATACTATATTAGGTACACAGTATAATCCTAATTAGTCTCACCACGTCACATGTGCTTATAGTAGTGTAAATCAACCACAATATGGTTGAGAGAGGGTATCTAGTTTTGTTTACAATATAATCCACCAACGAATATGTGTCATTGTCAGGGTAAGAGCTTAAAATAAAAGACATGGTATGTTTAACCCATATTCTACCATTTCAACGCCTCCTCTAAATATTGGAAGTTTTAACAATCATGTTTTTATGGGTTCATTACTAATTTAGATTAACAGCTACTTAATTAAATGGCAATCTCGATTAATGTATCACATCGCTAAATTTTCTATTATTTACTGTAATATAAACATATTTCTCTAAAGATTTGCTTAACTCATATCTTAAAAGATATGTTACTATGTAATATTCATATTTTTAATACAATACATACAAACAATAAATATACTAAATATATATGATAACAAAATACACCCTTAGATCACTGTATGAGCAATTACATAATATGTATTCCATTATGAATGTAATATATATATATATATACCTATGTATCCACTTATATATCACTATATATATATTAATAAACCATATATTTACCCACCACCTATTTAGCTACAAATATATATTACAATATACATTTATATCATAAAGTATAATGTAATATTATGTAGAATATATCTACCACTTAAATAGTCCCATCTTAGTACACTCATTTAAAAACAAACACTGTTTACCATTTGATTGGCCCTTGTAGTGCTGCTAACACTATATTGGCCAATAGGAGATGAGAAAATATCGGCTTTTAAATATAATACAGCAAATGTGCAGTAACATATATTTATTTATTTATCTACCATTGTTACCTGCCTTATAGTTTACCTTTCACTATGCAGGACCCTTCCACTCAAAGCAATTTTAACTCTATAATTACTGCTCATATCCACTGGGAAGTATATGTTTTATTTGATAAGAAAACTATTAAATGCAAAGCAACATATACTTTAAAAGCCATTGAGGATGGTGTTAAAGAATGTGTTTTTGACACGAAAGACCTGGTTGTAGATGGGGTATTTAGCACAGAGCACGGGGACGAGTTGAAGCATGAGACCAAAGAAGGGTCGAATAAGGTGTTTGGACAGCCTCTTCACGTATCTTTGAAAAACGAATTGAACCGGTTAGTGTCGTATTATTGTTGGTGTTATATATCTTGCTCTCTTCTAGTCCTTTGAGTGTTCTTTTTAACAACCTTTGGATGCACTCCAAAGGGGATATTAGATAGGTAAGTGTATTTAGTCTAAAATAATTTAACAGAAGAGCTATTTTTTACCCACTATGTCCTGTTTTGTTGTACTTTTATATTCAATATTGTATATATTTTGTTATAACCTTAATATAGAATCCTCTTTCTGTGCCTGTCTATACTCTATCCCTCTAATTCTCGTCCTACTCCTCTATACCGCCCTTATTATTTTATTTTTACTGTGTTTTTCTCATGAACACCTATTAGTGTTGGCATTTCCAATTGCATTTTTTTCTTCTTCTTTTTCACTTAATAAACTTCCAACCTAAATAACTGTACTTTCTACAGTATATATATCCCTATAACTTGCAGCCGTAATCCGAAACTTATCTCTTCTCCTTTACTGTCACAACAACAACTAGTGGACAGACCACGCAGATCACTGTTGCCTACGCTACCTGTTCTACAGGCTCTGCCCTCCAATGGCTCTCAGCCAGTCAGACAGCAGGGAAAGAGCATCCCTTCTTGTTCACCCAGTGTCAGGCCATCCATGCCAGGACCATGTTGCCCTGCCAGGTGAGTGAACGTGTATAGGTGCACTATTATACAAGTTATTGTACATTTGAGTGCCTGTCTATACCCCCTGTGTTTATATGGTTCTACTTAGTTTTCTCTAATTCTTTCTCCCTCTCTACTGGTACTGCACATATTAAACCTTCTAAAAATAATTGGTTGTATTGATACTGTAGGCATGGTACCACACCATTATCCCTCGTTTATTGGCTTATAGTTGTAGTCTGTATCCAATTAGCTATACATGTTTGCGTTTGCCCATACCCCTCTGCCTCTCATATGTATGGTTGCCATGGTGATACAGGATAGCCCAGCTGTCAAGGCAACGTTCACAGCGACAGTCACAGTGCCTGGTCCCCTCGTGGCAGTGATGGGAGCCAATAGTACAGGATCATATTCTGTGGCAGAAGGGAGGACCACCTACACCTTCAAACAACCAGTGCCTATTCCCTCCTATCTTATTGCATTGGCTGTGGGTCACGTGAAAGCGACAGAGATTGGTCCAAGGTATTTTATTCCTCTGACACTCTATCATGCTCATACATATACACATTAGACTACTGACTGGTGTGACGTGTGACGTAGCTGGCCGTATGGACAGATCTATCCAATCAGATAGACACGCACTATTTCATACAGTGCTATTTACCCATGACCGCCCTCTTCACCTCTCTTCTTCTCCCTTTTACATCACTACCTAATATCTTCTACATAAACATACACATTCAGGACCAAAGTGTGGGCCGAGCCTGAAACCTTGACAAAGTCAGCCTGGGAGTTTACTGAAACTGAGTCGTATATTGCTATAGCTGAGCAGGTGTGTGGACCCTATGTATGGGGTCGGTATGACCTGATTGTCCTTCCTCCCTCCTTCCCCTACGGTGGCATGGAAAACCCTATGCTCACTTTCGTTACCCCCACTCTACTGTCCGGCGATAGATCGCAAACCTGTCTAATAGCACACGAGATTGCGCACTCCTGGACTGGCAATCTAGTTACCAATGTAACCTGGGAACACTTTTGGCTTAATGAAGGCTTTACCAAGTATGTTGAACGGCTGATTCTCCGTTACAAGTTCAGTGAGGCCTTCCGTCAAATGCATGCCATGGCGGGGTGGGTGGACCTCAAGGGCGCCATAGATTTCTACGGGCCTGACCATGAGTTTACTAAGCTGGTCCCCAGCCTTGAAGGGAGAGACCCTGACGATGCCTTCTCCAGAGTACCGTACGAAAAAGGCTTTAGCTTCCTATATTATCTGGAAGGTTTGGTGGGGGGGGTAGAAGAGATGGAGGCCTACCTCAAGGTTCATGTGGAAACATTTAAATACGCAACCCTATCATCAAATGAGTGGTGGTCCTGCTTTGTAGAGTTCTTCGAAAGGCGTGGCAAGGGTGATGCATTGAAAGAAGTAGATATTGACGAGTGGTTGTATGGCACCGGCATGCCCCCTTTCCAGCCAGTGTTTGATCATACTCTCACTGAGGTCGTCGAGCAACTAGCCTTAAGATGGATGGAGGCAGCTAAGGGGAGTACTAATGTTAGCTTCGTGGGGGGTGACATCAAGGACTTGTTACCACAACAGGTAGAGTGAGACGGAGGATGTATCTCTGTTTGTGTCTTGAGGTGTGCTTGTATTCATTTTGATTCTCTTATAAAATGGGCAACATTTTGGAAACATCTATTAACTAGATTTTTAAAGAATTGCGGTGATTGGTGAATGTATTTAATTTTTTGTATTTATTGGGTGTTGTAGTGTATCCTATGGCGATGAATGTTTATTATTGATCCATTTCCATCAATAGTCTGATACCTTATTCGTGTTATTTTCCATTTATCCATCATGCACTATTATTGGACCCAGATCACTACACTGTCAGGACTATGTAGTTCTTCACCCCCTGTATATGACCACCAATACCAATATTCACATTTCCTCCCATCCAATCATCTTCAGCTTTCTGCCTTCATGATGGAGATGGTGCGCCAAGTGATGGAGAGTGGGACACCTTTCCCTCACGAGCTTTTGGCACGTTTGGACCAGGTATACCGCATATCAGAGATCTCCAATCCTGAGGTTAAGTTGGGATGGTACTCGCTCTGCCTTAGGGCAGGTTATGAGCCAATTATTCCTTATGTTGTGACGTAAGTGTATAACATCCAGTCATTATCCTCCGTTATAACTCCCTTATATAATGCAATTCTCTTTCTCTTAGAGACTTCTTGCTCATGACCTCTGTACCCTCACTCTGGGTATCTGCCCTTTTTGAGTCAAGAAACCTAACTCTAGGATTAACAGGCTGATTTTCTTCCCCCAATGAGTTTTCTTTCAACCCTCTTGCCTATGATAGATCAACATGGGTTTATTTTGACAAATAACCCTTCACTCATGACGCAATACCTGATCGTTCTGGCATGTCTCACAGATAGTGCATAGTGCATTGCTTACTGACTAGTCATAGATGTCCCTTTATACGTCCATACACTCACTTATACACCATATATACATTATACATGATATACTAACCAGCTCTTACCCTAACCCATTCTTCTACAGGTTTATCAGTACACAAGGCCGCATGAAGTATGTACGCCCTCTCTATCGGCTGTTGTTCCAGTGTGGCGAGGCAGGCAAAGAGTCAGCCATGACCACCTTTAAAACCCACCGTGGGATCTATCACAATATTGCTGCTACCATGATTGCAAAGGATTTAGGATTGAATTAATCTTGCCTTTGCTACGGCTATATACGTTGCTATATTTCCTTGGAATGTTCTTCAACCGTGTAGAAAACATAGATATGCAGAAAAAAGAATAATGAAAATAATGTTATATTGTACGTGTGTTAGGACCGGTTGGCATATGAAACCTTATGTGCTGCTATTAACCCAGACTGGCTCTTAATACTTTATAAAGTGTGTACTGGCCCTTAACCATAAAGGTATAAATAGCGTTGCGAATTTGATTGGGTCCTTATTTGGGTGCCAGCTGCCCTTTGATTGATACACGATCACGCTTGTAAATGGCTACTCTTTATTTTTACCCATACCAACAGTACATCATAGATATAACGATTCATACATTGCAGTAATAATACTATATATAAATAGCTATGTATATTATGTCCCCAAGGGTAAAATATATCTTCCCATCTCCATCGCTGAAGAGAAAAACAGTGCTCATTTTTTGTTAACCCTAGGCTGCTCATATACCATAGCTCCTTCCCACTACCGTTCTTCATGTTAATATGAACACGCCGCATTCATATTTGCAATGATTTATTCTTACTCTTATCTTTGTATGTGAATCCCTAAGGGCGGTGAGCAGGGAGGTCCCTCTCATAGCTCTCGACCCTGGTGGTTATAGGGGATGGGTTGGTAGATATTACTGAAGAGATCTATTCCACTTAAAGAGTTTCACTAGGCAGTCATCCACTGCCCCTTGTTGAATCATACCATCTCATCTCTCATTCATACTTAAATGTAATTGCAGCATATATATCTCACCTGATACATATATATCTCACCTAATACATATATATCTGGCCCAATATATATATATATATCTGACCTAGTACATATATATCTCAGCTAATACATATATGTCACCTAATACATACATATGTCACCTAATACATATATATCTCAGCTAATACATATGTCCCCTAATACATACATATCTGACCTAATACATATATATCTGGCCTAATATATATATATCTGACCTAATACATATATATCTCAGCTAATACATATGTCACCTAATACATACATATCTGACCTAATACATATATATCTGGCCTAATATATATATATCTGACCTAATACATATATATCTCACCTAGTCCATACACATCTCACCTAATAAATATATATCTCACCTAATAAATATATATCTCACCCAATACATATATATCTCACGTAATATATACATATAACATGAATAATGTTGCCAGAGACCTTTAAAGTAAATGAAGAAATATAATAGATCACATACCTCTCTCGTAAGATCTTTATCTCCTCATTCTTCCGGTCTATTTCTAACTTGGCTGTTTTGTAAAGACAAGATATATTCTTCTTTAGCGCTATGTTCATTTTCTCTAACCCTTCGTTCTGAAACCGTGGTAAAGACCAATAGAATGCTAGTTAATATTTGGCCCATGACAATGGGATATATGGGGATATATTAAGACCTTAACGAGGCAGAGAGCCCACTAGTGATTGGCAGGTATGCAGACCTTACTATTTGCATGAATACATCAACCTCTTCAAACTAAATTACAGTTGGGTTCTTTATATATATATATAAAAACAATGCTTAACAGACCTGCTTTATCTCCACTTCCTATATTATATATGGGAGAAAGAACCTCTAGGCAACTAACTGCATTGCAATGTATAGGAATAATGCCTGCTTCGCACACCTAGTCTTATTATTGTTCAATAGGAATTAACAGGCTGAAGACTGGTGTATATGCCCCTATCTTTCAAATACAGGCCTCACTTACCTCTCTTTGTATCTTTTTTAGCTCTTTTTTTATACGTTCCAATTCGTTCGTTGTGTTGTTGTAGTTCTTTCTTAGCTGCAGCAATTAATACAAATGAGTGGGTTTTACATGAAAAACTATATACTTAGATTATTGGATAGCTACAAAGTTAAAAGATATTTTAAAAATATTTAAAACACGAAATGTGCTAGAAAATATATATCAATATAGGGACGAGAGAGGAGAAAGGATACACAGAGATAGTATGATAATGCCCTGCTAAGTCAGCCTAAAGCAATCATGTGTGGGGGTCCTGTATTCCTTTCCTTTTCTCCCATAGTTAGGCGTGCTTGTTCTGTTCATACCATTCCTATCACTATCAGTAGATAATTTAGCTACTTTATCTATGTAAACATTAAATTTCCAAGCTAATGTATCACTAAACTACAATCTACCCTACCATTTTCAAGGCCAAAAGAGAGCGTAGTGCACGACCTTTCTTTTAAATCTTCAAATTGCCATTGTCAATATAACCGTGTGCAGAGGAATGAAAACACAACAGGGCACATAAAGAGGTGTGCAACATGCAGTGTTCTTGCTCGATCAAGAAATATATAAAATAGTATAACCTGTATCTATATAACTACCCATTTATAAGAAGTGTATAATAGTAGCGAGGATGTTCACAAACACATTTCAGCAGGCATTACATTAATCCCACTATTGAGATGCAGCACATACAGACCAACCTATGGCCCGCCCACCTCCATGACGTCAGGTTGGTCGGTGGTATCTATATCAAGGTCGGTGTACAAGTCATAGCCAATGGACTGCTCCTCAGGGATCTGGGACTGATTAGGTGACTGTGGTTTGGGCATCGCCACATCGACAACATCATCATACAAGGTAGATCCAATATCCATATTCCCTGAAGGAATACATACTGTAAGCGAGTTAAAAATCCTTCTACCTCTAGGAGGTAGGCTCTTTACATTTATAGCATATTTATACAAACCAATGGTAAGCTAATTTGAAAAATCATTAAGCATACCTTGGAGTATAACTTGTTGCACAGTGCATATTTTTTTACAAAACAAAGTAGTGTTTATATTTATGGTATGTGCCTGTCCTATCGTATATATATGTATTGGAGGATAATATCTTATTTCTTTCCCCCAGATGCAAATAGCAATAGCCAGATTACAAGGTATTCTAAGTCAATTAGTGCATTTTAAATCAGGAATCTTCCGATACTGTTTGGGGTGTTAACTGGGCACTTTAAGGTATTCTTCTGGCACTTTTAAGGTTTATGACACAAAATATTGGATTCAAATATTTGTAGTGGTGTAGTTACTTGGTGATTAATAAGTAATAATCACAAGGGAATAGGTCGCACTTACTTTATCCTCCCTACTCTAAACTATAGGTCTGTAGGAGGCCCAGCAAGGGAGTGCATTATAGAACTAGTTGGTATTATATATACATATATATATAATTTAGGAAAAGCTCACCAGACATTCTTCAAAGAGTCGAATAAACAAATATCTAAAGCACGACTGTTGATGTGCCAGTATTTCTTCACTCCTTATCAAGACACTGCACCAAGGTCCACAGTGTCAATAATATTACAAAACCTACACTTCTCTTTTCGTGACCTTTACACTAGTGTAGATTTTCTCAATAGAAATACTTGGTTATTCTTGATTAATTTATCATTTTAAGGTACATAAACAAACACTTTTAAACCATTTGTTCATTTAATCGTGTATGTGAATTCTCTCTTATTCTATTCTGTAACACTGTGCCTTTAACCTGCTCTAGTCATCTCTCACTCCCTGTGTACGCTTCTACTCTCAAATACAACTAGGAATATGCCCAAGAATAGGTCTCATACCCTGTAAGTAAGTCTGTCTTCATTGCTATAACAAATGCCTATAATACTATCACCAACTTTAATCATCCAATAAGTACTTAATTATTTAATCTACGTGTTTTAAGACCATGACCTCATAAAATAACCATAATAAGCTAAATATTAGATTAAACAATTCCTCCTATCTTATTATACAGACCAATCAGCTATAACCTAAATAAAAACTGAAACACTAAAAATTAAACCTAAAACCTTTCGTGCTAGTAATATCCTGCTAATATTATCTTCTTGGCGTCTATTTACTTTATTCCTTTAGTAATATTTAGCAGCATATTTCATTATTTACAACCATTTTATTCACTTTAGACCTATAGCGCTAAGAAAGAAACCAAAAGGGAAATCAACCAAAAATAAAACTTAAATAACCCTTAGTTCCCTCTATCCTACCTTCTTTCCCATCTCTATACCGTGCTACTCATATATTTTGCCCTAGCCAGGGGACCCCACCTGTAGTATTGCTAATAATCACTCAAAGATCTTGAAGATGTCGGCACAAAGGCAGATGGAATGTATCTTAAAGACATGATTATTGACTCTACTCTATACTATATTATTTTTACTTTTTCTTTCTTTTCCACTTTTAGTATATGTTCTCGTATAGTGGTTCGTATATGTTTTTCTCCATTCTTTTTGCTTCTGTAATTTGTCTTTGGTACCCATTTTTTATTTTCTATTATGTTGGATATACTTAAACACTTACCTATAATAAGCACATACACTTAATATAATTTTCCTATTTTTCTATTTTTTGTATTCAAGTTTGTCCTGCTTCTCTTTTCAGCAGCCTTTAAAAAGCAACAAGTACCTTCCTCCATAATTACCAACTTTCTTTCATATCCTATTTTTTTCTCTCTTTTTTTTTTATTATTGGCAACCTAATTTCTTTCCTTAACCAATAATCAGCTGCTCTTTTCAATTTAAAGCTTGCAGCCAAGCAGATGCAACGCATGTCAACCCAGGCAGAGAAGGCAGAGAAGGCAGAGAAACAGAAAGTTAAAGTGGTAAGGTTTATTATTTATTTTATCTTATCTTATTGGTGGTTTTAATTTTGTATTTTGACAGGAAGAGGGTATGGGCAAGATATTGTCTGTAGTTGTTTTATAATTTAAAATTCCTTACCATAGGTCTATATGAACATATCCGTTTACACTCATAATCTATCACTCCCATTTTTATTGCCTGTTATCTTGGAGGGATTGCTCGATACTATGTAGCCTACCTTATATGTATTTATGTATATATATACATACATGCATACATACACCCATGAATACATATACCAGTATTAACGCCATCCTTGACATATACACACCACCATACCTCTCCCTCCTACAGGCCATAGGTAAAGGTAATAACGAGGGTGCACGTATCCATGCAGAGAATGCCATCAGACAGAAGAGCCAAGCGCAGAATTTCTTACGAATGGCGTCTAGACTAGATGGAGTGTGTGCCAAAGTACAGACAGCCGTGACTATGAACAAGGTAGGAGAGAGTGTATTGTTGTCAATGAATAGCTTGTGACTGTCACTGGCAGCCTGGGTGGGTGATCTTTGCATCTTATTGGTTACTTTAGGAATTATTTCTTTTATAATTATAACTTTAATCTATTGAAGGGATGGATGGATGGTGGCCCTGTAAATTTTGTTCATTTTGATTAGCCCACTTTTATAATTTGGCTTTGCGATTGGCCTGTTTAAAGATCAAGGATCATAATAGAAGACTAGTAGAGGATAGCGGAGTCTAGTAAACTATATGTTATTGTTGTTCTATATCTTTTCTTTACCGTCTATCTTATCTTTATTCTACATATATTTATTATGGTTTTGTTGTTTATTACTTTCCTTTCTCCTCACCCCCATTACCCTCTTTCACTTGTCTTTCTATTGGAGGGGCGCTATCACCATGGTTACTATCTAATTATAAAGCCACTAATAGGTCACAGGGAGTATGAAGTCTGTGGTTGGGTCTATGGACAGGGCCTCGGCATCCATGGATCTTGGTCAGGTTAGTGATTGGTGCTTGTATGGTCAATCTTTATATGTTTATTTCTTTCTAGCTATACCTGTCTCTATCTATCTATCTCTATCCCTATGTATGTATTTATCTCTGTCTATCCATCTCTCTCCATACGCTACTCTATCCTTATATACCACTACCCTATACAATCATTCTCAACTATTATCTCTCCGGCCACACCCATACCATAATGACTACCATATATTATCTCATATTGCATATACATAGCCCTACTGGCCATTACTCCTATATTTATAGCATATCTTTTCTTTTCGTCTCTGTTTGTATGTCAATATAATTCATACCGTGGTAGCCCTTGGGGTAGGTCCTGTATATCCTAGACTTTCATGGCTATTTTAGTCTCTTAGAGGGAAAAATTTCAAGTGAAAATATGTGTATATTTGTATGTGGTATTGGTGTAAAACCCGAGATTAGCAAATGATATATAATGAAGGAAAGCGAGTAAAGTGGTAATATATATATATATAGATTTAAAGGCGGAGATGGAGACAATGTAGATGGGAGGGTTTGTATATACTTGTGCGCTGTCCTGTTACACTGGAATAGATACCATGGCTATATATATTCTTTTTCCTACTTATTACGCAGGTATAGATTGGCCCACTTATATATATGCATACATGTATCTACAGTTATCTCATTGCTATCTAATAATCGCTAATTGCTAATCATATACCTACATATGCACAGATTACAAAGTTAATGGATAGGTTTGAACAGTGTTTCGATGACCTAGATATACAAAGTTCTGTCATGGAAGGCACCATGCAATCTACTGTGACTACATCCCTGTCGGAGAGCCAGGTCGACGGACTAATGCAAAGGGTAGGATATATTAACCATAGTCTTTATTCCCTGATGATTACCTCTTCTTATGTTTCTGATATACCTACCAACGGTTGCTGGTCCTTTTTTTGACTCCCCTATGCTGATCTCTTCCTCTTCTGGCATACTTGACAACAGAGTAAATAAAAAACACTAGTTATAGTGGCAGAGACACTTTATTTCATATATGTACTGACTATATATGCTTGATATATACCCATCTCATAGGTGGCAGACGAGCATGGTATAGAACTGAACCAGAAACTAGGGTCCCTTCCTGTTGAGGGGTCAACCTCTGTCTCCACAGCCGAGCAGGATCAATTGACTGAACGATTGAAAAAACTACGTGAAGAAAACTAGATATGTTACTAGTAAGCCCTTTTCATTTGTACTAGGTTGACATGGCCTATGGTTTATTTATTATACTATTTCAACGGTTACAATGTGAAGTATTTTGTATAACTATTCAATCTTTATACATACATTGATATGAAACCAACAAAGGGTCTGATAAATATGTCCAACATCAGGGTGATGTTTACTAGCGACCTTGATTATGTAGATGGGCAATAGTCACTTGTCCTAGCTAGAGTATTCAAAAAAAAAAAACGTATTAAAAAGTCCCGTCGGGATATACAACCTGGGAGAAAGAAATAGACCTCTTTAATTAGTCCATATGTTTCAATAGAAAACAGAGCAGATCATTTGTATCCTGTGACGTCAATCTTTTTAATTTTAGCTTCTGTTCGCCACACGTCAATAGTAATTTGGTTAAGCGTGATGCATGGACTTCTATTGGTTAGCTTGGACTGATTAACACACCACACTATTGGACCTGTTATCTCGATATGTTATGTTTTAAGGCACTGTATCTATCTTTATTAAGTTAGTGCTTATTACATGTAATTATTCAATCAAAAAAATCCCTTCCCTTATTGGATATTAATCACTCGTACTAATATGCAAAAGCGCGCCACTAGGCTGTATGAACGGGATATGCTACAAGATAGATCAATCTTTTATATTACCTTTATTTAATAATTATAAGTTCTAACTATATCTTAATAGTTCGAGAGGATGTTACTAACAACTGGATCCTGGAATACAGTCTTGCACGTAGGTCAGAATCAGTATAAGTACGCAATTATTCATATGATATGCAACCAATGCGAAGCTGATATAGAATAGATTGGTATTACCAAGTATTACCATTAAAGCACCAATAACAATATAATCGCCAATAAAATACAGGCTATGAAGGCACTGGTTATGAAAACTCACAATTTACATGTGACCTATAACCCATAAAAGATAGAATATAAAAGCAATGAACAAATAAATGTCTTGTCCAATTAGGTGATCAAACAGTATGGAACAGACAGTTAAAGAAAGTCGGAATGGAAGTAGACCGTGGTATGGTTTCTGACTGTCTTGTTCTCTTTCCTACAGGACTTGTGTATGTTGGCAATTACTAAGGGCATAATCAGCAGAGCTGAGTTGCTTAGAGCCTAAACAGTTAGTATGACCATGTAAGTGATCTCTTATGACTATAGGTACCCTAGATGCCCTAATATAATATCTATTATAATTAATCTAGCACACACTACCTCTAGGCTGCATTATTTATCCTTAACAACAGACACCCATCGTCGGCTTTAAATATAAAGAATATTACCACATGTTGTCGGTATAACACTACTATTATATGTATCGGTCAGAAAGATAAATTGCATAACTAGTTGTTAATATAACAATAATATTCTCATGGTATTGGGAGCAATATATAAGTATGCATGGGCCTTTATGCTTTTAATTAGTGTTAATGTATATATATAATAGTAAGCAACCATATATGTATATGCGTAAGTATAACATTTTAATTGGTTTCCTTGTCATTCTGAAATATACACAAGATAAAAGAAAAGAACCAAGATGTATGTTGGATATAGAATTAACATACACACCTATATCAATAGTAATTAGTAACTAAAAATGAATGAAGTATTATTTATTGAAAAAGGCGATACTTCAGTTTACTCATTATTCTTAAGTCAGTAGTATGCCTACTACCTGGTTCGGGGTTTTTCATTGAGAAATGCCATTTCCATATTCAGAGTTGATATACATTACATATTCTCCTATGATCTACTTTAATTAGACCAATCACTTAGTAGATCATGCTTGCATGCTTAATGTACTGTATGCAATTATATGCATTTTGCTTCTGGGTGACGGCCATCAATATACTTATATACCTGAGTAAGATATTAGGTGACATGATTTTCACCAACGACATATACCCGTGTTGTGCTGGCCACACAGCGGGACTGGTAAAAAGCACCTGGGATGCCAAGGAATAAAGGAACTATATTTTATTAAAAATGGATACGAAAGAAGGCAACTCTGACAATCTCCAAGCCAAGAAGAACGGGCTGCATGAGGATGACAAGAGCCACAATTTGGCTGTAGTAAATGTGCATTGCGGCTCGCCTTCGCTTCCTACATTCTCTGGCAACAATATCTCCATGTTGCAACAATAATAACTATAACTATAACTACAACAATAACTATACTCAGTATTTAACAGGCAGTCTTTCAACGGGTAATACATATGTCATCAAAAAGCCAAGCCATATACTGTGACTAAACAAAGTATAGTCTTATTTTCCCAACGGGTAGTGCATACACCTGCAGACAAAGGGCATGTGAGTTAGTTACACAGCGTCTATTTCCACACCAGTAATGTATTGCATGAATATAAACACCCGAGGACAGAGTTCTGGGCTGCTCTTTCTCTCTTTCTGTATAGTTCTATCTCGGTCTATATTAAGTTCAATTATTAGCATAAACTTCCTATCTTTTTCCAAAAGTATATATTCCTCCCCACCATTTCCCCTAGTGGATAATAACATAGAAAGGTATAATAACTAGAAAAGTATAGGAACAAAATATATAAAACTGTTGGCCAAAATAACATATATCAATACAATGTCTAAAATAAAAAGATCGTGCTCATATATATATATAGAAGAAAAGAAAGAAAGAAAAACCCAGTACAGAGCATGACCAGTGGCAAAATACAAAACAATTCAAGCTATGTACCCATACACATCATAGAGATAGTCGTATAGCAATACGGAAGGTTCGTTCACAAATATTTGTGATAGTAGGCAGAAAAATAAATACAAAAGCGAGTATTTAAAAATAAAAATAAAAATAAACTAGTATGGGTCACAGATTAGTTTGAAATTTAAAACAGGGAAAACCGGAGCAGAAGACAGGTATATAGAAAAGTAGCCAGATAATAAAATAAGGAATATATATGTATATAGGACAGCCATGGCGAGAGCATAGAACTAACCGTCTTTGGACTCATCCCAGTGGCATAGACTATTATTGCATAGTCCTCCGCCATTTCGTTGTACAATAGAACAGGTCACTGCAGGGGTCACCAGGCGGTATTAGAAAATCTCGTGATGGTATACTATACAGACATTATCTAGTGGAAAATACCTGTAATCCATCAGTGTGGAAAGGATATATAAGTAAAGTAGAAACAATGCGGGAGTGCATGAGGGAGAGGTGGTAACAGGAAAATAAATAAAGATAGCAGGAAGGACAAGGTGAGGGGTAGAAGGTATACCAATATATTTAAAGTTGCCCTGCAGGGCCACAATACGATCCAACACATCCTTTGTAATCACTTTAATACAATCATTGGCCTGTAGATGGTTGTATACCATACTTTGTTGCAGGTGAGTATTGATTACCTGGGATATAGGGCTGGGATTACTATCATTTGGTGATAAAATAAACATCTATTATGATCTTTGGCATTGTATATAGGGAGCTGTATAATAATGACACCATTCGCTTGACAGCAGAATACCTTGTGATTGGTTTTGATAGCACACTGTCCGCCTTTATCTGCATAAAACCCAAAGGAGAATAGCTCCCCAGCCGATCACTTAACATCAAGATCTTTCTTGGCCAATGATAATAGTTGACTTATCTTAGATTTTACGAGTGAGACAATCTATTGGTTCCAACCACCACCTCTTCTAGAGATATAGGTTGGAAGGTAACAATAAATTTAATTGGCTTCAATGGTTGAACACAGAGTGCAAGGTTGATCATGAATGGGAAGAATTTACCGTTTAACTTGTATAATTACTGGTAGAATACTATCATACTTAATTTAACTACAAAGCCCTAATATATAAGGTGGGGTATACAAAATATGTGGTGACCTATATGGCTATGGGTCTGAAATCACAAAATAAGAACATAGTTTTCGGGCCAAGGTGAAAGAGGTTATCAAAAGATAAAGTTAAAAGATCTATTGTAGTGTATTATAGTGTATCTCACGGTATTGTATTGTACTGTATTGTCTTGCACTGTATTAACTAATATTATATTATACTATCCTATATTATATCCTATGATATTCAAAGGTACCTCTTTTAAATTGGTGTTGGTAATAGAAGAAATTTTAGGAATAAGATAGTACCTAGGGTAGATAGGTTAGGAAAACATCTATCAGATAGAACTGGTTACAAATATACCATAAGGGCCTAGCAACACCCCTATGGTGAATATAGGAAAGATTTAAAAGGGAAGGCATGAGGTGATAACATGATAACATAAATATTAACAGACATATGGTTATGGTGGGTAAAGAAGGGATAAGGAGAAACACCGAAAGATACGAGTTGGATGAAATAATACAAATAGTGCGAAGGCTCGAATGTGCAGTTATGTGTGCAAATATATGAGAAAAAATACGGGATAATATATATAAAGGAATAAATTAACAAAAGGACCAAACAGCTTTTGTATATAGAAATATAAATCATAAGACCAAGGGCGGTAAATGACATATAGCTAGAGAGATGACCCCTATATGGCAGGAAATGTATACCTCTTTCGTTATGATGCTAACTTGTTCCTGCGCAAAACTTGATTTACTCTGTAGAAAATATGGTTCAATTATGTAATTCTATGTCAACCAAACTATATATGGTATTTCATTTCACAATCCCAGCTATCTTGCTTTGTCTCACTCTCTTGAGTTATCTATTTCAATCTATTTATCACCTTGTGCCCTAATTCTTACAAACTAGCAGATAACCAGGCAGGGATAGGCTCCTGCAAACATACAGGTAGATCCATAGAAACATTAACTTATATTTACACATCGTAACAGAATCTACATACACACTTACACATATATGTACAGATCTAACAGTCCTGTTCTACAAACTATAATCCCCCCCAATTCAATATTTATATTGAATGTATAAAAATGAAGTTTAAAAGAAGTAGGAAGAAAACATGATTCTCAGGTAAAATGGGAAACGAAGAACCTGTCGGTTAAAGCAACAGATACATAGAGAAATTTGCAATGTAGAATGATAGGGTGTGAAATAACCCGCTATCACTCTCCTCACAAAATGAAAGTTATATTTTACGTATGCATGTATAAATGTGTAAAAACAAAAACAATTCCTCATAGCACTCTCCCCTAACACTTTTACTTTATCTTTTTATCCTCTTCCTCCTTCATACTCTAGTCAACTATATATCCCAATTGCTCCCATCTATATAACCCCCTACTTCTCTTACTTGAGCTGACTCTTCCGCGGCCATGTTGTATAAGACTCGAAGAGGGGAGTAAAAAGAAGGTAGTTGTATAAGTGAAGGACCACAAATCAAGTCAAAGCACACTAAAAATAACTATAGCACAAGCTATAACTATGTATTATCTGTAGTCCTTAGGCTCTAATCTCCCACTGTCCGTTCATTGCCAACTAATATTTATTACAAATATATGCTAACTTTTTATTGTCTATCTCGTAAATAGACCGTAAATTCGATTAGTTTTTCTATAATATCCCTTAAAATTAAAGATAATATAAAACCTCATTTGATATTTCGGGATACCCAATGAATAATTGATGGATATGTACAGGATATTTTGCAAGATACATTTACATGAATATATATTATGTATAGAATACAAACCCTTGAATTCCTATGTCTGGGATGTGCTCAATATCTCAATACAAAATGTAAATAGAATTATTGTATGCCTTAGATAATATAGAACATTAATTCCAACAGATTTCTAAATTATAAAAATAAATACACTTTCTATTATTTATTTAAATGTAGAGTGTGGATGCAGCATGGGCCGTTATCGTAAGCCATGCAATGGACTGGCCGCAAAAAAAAGGTTATTTGACCAATTAAACATTAAAATATTATTAACTTTACCTATTGAACGTAATATTATGTTTGTATTGGTTTATAGGTTGGGGGTAATAAAATGTCATCTTGCACAGGATATACTAATACACTTGATATACTGAGTACCGTTAGCCAGGAGGATAGTAGTAAATGTAGTCTGATGTTGTTATTTAGTATACTTTCTAATGTATGTTACGTAGAAATAATAAGGCGAGAGTTAAGCCTTCTCTTTTTGATTTTTTCAACAATAATCTATTGATTAATATCTCTTTAGTTAAGGTTTTTTGAAGATACACATACCAATTGCATTATTCTTTTTCCGTCACAATTATCCAAACCACCATCTTTCCGCGAACGAGGCATTCGCTCGCTAAACTAGAACATATCTAGGTCATTGAGACTTTCACTATATAGTAGTTAGTAATATGCAACGCGAAATGTATTTCAACGAAGAACAGGGCTCACCTGAGTCGATTAATAATAGCTCAGGAGATATTGTAAGTATTTTTGTGTAACTTCATCACTACGATAACCTTTTGGAAACCCTTAGAGATGATGTATACTGTTGATTTACATTGGTTCATCGGTACGCAATACGTGTATAAAAATATCAATAGGAAGGACTTATAGATGAAGAAACGTGAAGGAAATCGTAAATGTTTGTCTTCCTTTTGAATGATGTTTTGTAAATATCTTCATAAATCCAAGGGGCTTTTTCAAAGAATCCTTACATTGGTGCCTGCCAACATTTATTATAAACTGCTTGTTTATTTTCTTTTGACTCCTGCTGATAATTTACAACGATAATATTTGTGATACTTTAATATGCCCACAGTATACATGGTGGGTTATAGAAGGTAGGTAACACTCCGTTATGCAAACTTACAGACATATACTGGTTGCTTATACTTAGAATAGTAGAGTGTGTAGAGAGCAGGGCCTTGTAGTAACAATAACGTGTATGTGTCTTCAGGCCTCTATGAAAACACTCCTTCCCACGACTTTTCATTCTAAGGCTCCGTGGACCCTTGATGAATTAAGGTGGGCTATTGAGCCTTTATAACATATAGTATATGTTTAGAAACATACCTATAATCTGCTACATAGGATAGTAGAAGGAGATAGAAAGGGCAGTATGTGCATGTAAGAGATATGGAGCAATGATGTAAGTGATGCCCGTGGTAGAGAGCTAGCGGGAAAAAATGAAAAGGGGGTACAGTACGTAAAAGAATGGAGGAAAAAGAAGAGATGATGTCATACAGTTGGATTTTATGTTTTATTTGAAACCATCCATTAGAGTACAGATATTTCATAGGATATCAATGTGGTGTGGTGGTAGGTATGTCTATACATGGACGTATTTCCGTTCATATATAATTATGATGGTAGGAGTGGGAAGAGAAAGAAGATTAACGACCAACTGTTACAGTTTGCCAATCGCTAAATTCTTCTCGTCGCCTATTGGTTTATCTCTCACTTCCCCCTTCCTCTTCTCTCTTCCACCCTTACCCCTTCCATTTTATATATACAATGATTCTCACCTACTCTACTCCCTCCGCCTGCAGAGCTATATTTGCCCTTAAACCAGAGAATGTGAAATCCGATGATGATGGGATGGGAGGTACCCGCTGGTCCTTCACAGTAGAGCCAGGACAATCCCCTATGGTGTTGATTGCTAATGCCAAGTATGTTTCCTTTTGTCTCACATCTACCTAGTATACCCTTGCCCTATCTCCTGCTTCTTCTTCCTCTTTGCATCTTTATTCACATCACTGGTATTTATTAACCCAAACACACACCACTTCCCCTTTCCATTCTTAAACTTACTTTTTTTGTATACATCTGTTTGTTTTTCACCTTGTTGCTGTTTTATTTCTAACGCTTGACAAACATATCCACCTAATTATTCGTGACTGTCATTGCTAGTATACTCTACACCTTTTCTTATATATTAGACTAACCCTGCTTGCCCTCTGCGTTTCTGTCTTTCTAGCTAATCATTGATATTATCCTACGAATCATCCCTAGGTCAGGGAGCACACAGGCCATGAACATGGCCAAGAGGATATGCGACATGTTACGACTACACACCTGTCAGCTCTACTTTATGGAGAAGCACTCTGGGTTTAGGATGGGATTACAGCTAGTATGTCCCCCTGCCCTCCTGTTTGTACTTGTAAAACCTCTTTCGCTTGTAGTTCTATATATATAGTTTTAGGAGGTTGGGTGCCTTTAGCGGACAGGTAGAACCGTTTACTTCTTGGATTTCACGGGGTACATTAGAGGGAAAGAAATAGACTCTAGGTTGTAACGTGTTGATCATTGGTGTGACATCATTCCTTCCCATTCCTGCAGATAGAAAAGTTTATATTGTTTTAGGCAGGAGTGTATGCATGCGTCTTGTAATTGTAATTGTGTTTTCCTGAATGTGTATGTTGACTTATAGAGAGAGGGGTAGGTTGCTATGTGATTTTAGACACCCATATACCATTGGTTATTTAGAGCACTAATTAATTTTTAGAAAGTGCTACATGCATTAGGAGAGAGTGATAAACGGCGATAGAATATATATACACCCATACATAGATATATAAAGGGACACGGAAGAGGAGGAAAGTTCTTATTTATACCCCTTTCCTACTAATGTTATAAGCAGGAATTGTAGTAAGTACTAACATGGCGTGGTTGTTGTATGGGGACTATAGTTCAAGGATATTCCACATACTGTTATTGTAATGGGGGGGGATGGCTCCGTCCAATGGCTGATGGGGGAAATGGACAAGATTGCATACCGGTAAATACCATTGCATGATTAGTATTGGGTGTATCATCCCTTTACTTCACACTGCTCCTATATACTACTCCATCTATGATCACTGTGTTCTTTGAGTGTATTTACACTAGCAAGCCAAGTTTAGCAATAAATACTGCTTACACCCATATATATATATATATAGTATCACTCTACACATACTTATCATTTCTATGCTCCCTCCCTTACCTTGTTTCTCTCCTATATTATTCATCCGTGTTTGTGTCCTTTTTGTAATCAGGGCAATAACAACATGATGTAAAGTGGGTTGGAAGAGAGATGGTATATTGACACTAACAGAGGGGGGTAGAGATGGTCTACGCCCTGTCATAGGAGTATTGCCATTAGGTACTGGCAATGACCTGGCTCGGGCTATGGGATGTGGAGGAGGTATTACTACTATATCTAGTATATTTAGAATACTTAAGGTATCCTTTCCTTTATCATATTTATCCACACACACAACGAGTACATATAGGTAGATGTATATGTGCACTGTGTATTTTGTATGATACGTTCTGGTCTGAGACCCAGTATGTATTCTCTTATTATTGTTCCTATTGGTATCCCTCCCCTGTTCTCTCCCTTCGTCTCCCTATATCCTCTCACCTCCTCAACCTCCATAACATTCTTTTTTGCTACTATATCTATTTCCTTCCTTCTTGCTTTCTTTATATCTATATATATACACTCCGGCTAGTAGACGGGAGGGCTATAAGTGGGGTAATTATAGTTGGTAAGGGACAGCCTATATGCCATTGTTGGCCTAATCAATTAATCACTATTAATATTGTTGGGCTGAAATCATATCAAAAGTACAGACAGGCCAGGTAGCCATTGCTACAATATATATATACCTTGTATGGCAATGACCCTGGGCTCACTTTAACAATATTCCCTGCTCTGAATGGGTGAACTACTCATTGGTACCTAACCAAATGTAGTAATGTGTATGGATGAAGTACTCTGATTGGTATGAAGTAACCTACATATTACTTGGCCCCCGCTTTGATAATATTACTCGATATAAACAGACTAAAATTGGTGTCTCTTTCTAACTAGCCAATAATAATAATTAGTTTTCTATTCGTTAGACTATGCCAATTGATAAGGGGGAGTTAAAATGTAAAAACATGAGACTAAATTGGATTCAACCTATCTATAAATATTTTATTTTAAAAATTATTCTGTAACGATGTAATACTATTCCCTATCCTGTGGAGTCTCGGGTGTTTCATTGGTGCATTAATATACTATCCATGCGGTTTGCCTCAGTGCAAACTGTACATGTCTTCCCTTTGTAGCCACTATAAGAAGGAATGTTACTACATATTCATATCTATATACATATATTGTAGGTGCTAACCTGTTTGGGGGGCTATGTGTAGCACATTCCCTATGACGATCTATCTCATGGTGTTAAGGGCCTTGATCGATGGCTTCTCACATACACTCCCGAGGAAGATGGCGGAGGTACGTTGTATTGGTTGATAGAGATGGTTGGCAGGGGCCCTTTCCTCTCCTTACTTCTTTTTTTACATATATTCTTTACTGTCCTTGTGTCATATTATCTCATATCATAGATCCCCTATAGTTATTATTACTTATCTACCTTCTGCTCCATTCCACCTAGCCTTTATTTTCATTGGTTTGCTTGCCATATCATCATTATCATGCGGTCATCCTATTGGTCATAACTAACTAGCACGTATTGCCCTGCCCACAGAGGATAATAAAGAAATCGTATTCAATAACTATTTTAGCATTGGGGTGGATGCCAAGGTGGCCCTCAAATTCCACCAAGGTAGACGGAAATGTGGCTCCTGTTATCGCCTGCAAAGCGTTAATAAATTATGGTACGGACTATATGCACTAAATATACACATACATTATACATGGAATGGTTACATGCATGGCATAGGTCCACCTTGATAGCTATAGACGGTAGGGCGACATAAGTAAAGTTGTAGATGTGCATATGTGTGGGATAAATTATATGACGGAAGGAGGTGGGTTATTCACATTATATATAAAGATTATACTCCGTATGTAAGTGTGTTCAGAATGTTATTTCTTCTTAGCAATTACGTTTAGCTATTGCTTCCTAGTGTGTTGTCCGTTCTCTTGATGTAGACATCATGGCCACATCTTATTTATGTGCACGGTGCCTGTATCTACTTTTCCTATTGTACATCACCATTTCTTATTAGTACCCGTCACTTTACACGAAATGTATAACTGGGCCGCTCTGGGTTCCTTTCCTATTCTCTTTGTCTCTTCTACGCTTTACCATTATATTTATTGCAAACGGCTATCATCTTTAGGGAAGGTGTTGTACAAAAGCAGTCATTGTGGTTAAATATAGGTTTTGTATACCATATTGGTATACTGCAATTTAGCTTTTATTGTTATTTAGCTTGATTTCTATGCAGTTATGTATTGAAATATCGTATTAGATTCCCCCGTGTACTCACGGGGGACCGTGATTCAGGTATGGGATTCACTCTATGGGGACTATGTGTTGCAATGCTAAGGTAGCTGATATGTGTAAACTGGTCTTGGACGAGAGTGACACTCCTGTTAAGGTATACTCTTTGTTTTTCTTTCTCCTTTACCTCCTCGAAGCATGATTATTTGTATGGAGCCTAAGTGCGGTCATACAACCTTATTTATCGCTTAGCAAATGGCGGTCGGGGATAGAGAAGGATAAAGAAGAGACTTGAGGTGGTATATAGGAATGGTGAAATAGGAGGGTAGGGTGAGAGGTAGATAGATAATAATCAATGTATGGCGATGGGCGAGCTAGTGAGAGTACATGTGTAATCTATCTGGTGTTATGAAGTGGCTAAGAAGTACATTTTCAAAGAACTAAATGACACATGGCATTGGTGCACAATATATATTTGATAGCTAATTAATGGGTGGGACGATGTCTAATTAACAGGGTATCAACCGATCTAACTATGTTGCATTATCCATCCATATAGATACCCTCATCGCTTGAATGTCTTGTCTTCGTTAATATTCCCAGCTACGCAGCCGGAACAAGTGAGTGTAGAGTTGGTAGTAATACTAGGGTGCAGCGGGCTATTGTTTGTCTTTTACTACGTGGCTTTATGTATAGCAATGTAGGGTAAATGGCCAGTTATAGGTCTGGCATTCTTTCTATGGCTTTTCTCTGCTTCCCAGAATTTGCCTATAGGTTTCATTGTACACTTCGTATTTCAGTTGGTTTATATTTGCTTTCAATAAGATAAGATAAAATAATAATTATTATATATTATGGAGGCTAAATATTTGTGTATGCTTTCATAAAGGATAGGTATTGTTGTAAGATAACACTTAATATCTGCTGTCTATTTATATAAGCCAATACCAACGAACCCTATATGATGCCTTAAAACGCGAATTTTCATACAGTACGAAACATAACCAACCGTGTGTATAAATATGGCCAACAAAATTCATACATACTATTATCTTCTTGTTCTTATACTGTCATACTGTTATACTATTACGCAACTATATTACTATACTATCATGTATACCCAGTCCTTTTCCCTCTATACTGATATATGCCTGTCCAGATGTGTGGGGCAAGCATACTTCAGGCCTGAACAAGGGTTATGACTATCACCCTCAATCTAGTGATGATGGAGTACTGGGTAGGTCTCCTTATGTACTCTGTGGGCCTGGGTAGAACATTATGATTATAAAAAAAGAAACTTTTTAATTGCATTATGATACATTGGATTGGGAACTGTGAGATATTTGGTAAGCCCTATGTGTTGTGATTAGTGGAGGAGGTGTAGATTGGGCAGAAGGGACCTGATATTGTAATCTGACTGTAAACCAATCATATTATATGTACCTTTAGCATCAATGCCTTATTATAATAGAGTGCTAATTATTTTTTTAAATATAAGCATCTACCGCTTGTTGCTCCACATTCTCTATTTTAAGGTGATGTGATTGTAAAGCTAAAGATTGGAATAATTTTTTCTTTTCTCATCATACTCTATTAAAAGAGACCCTTATGGCCGCATTTCTATGATTTGTATCGACAATTCCCTGTTTCATTACTTGTTTTTGGTTTATTTCACACTATACCCATCAGGTTAGAACATAAACACTCGTATATATTATTACTGGTATTGGCCATGGGCTCTCAATAACATGTGTACCTTGCACCATCTTGTGTTATCTATATTGGCATACTGACGGTTATATTCACTTCCATTTGTTGATGTCCTGAGACCACTGTATGCTTGTCATAGACTATTACCATATATATACCCTATGTACTCCATCATAGGTAGTACATAGTAAACAGTTCTGATATGGTTTGCATGAGAGACCTCCACCATTCCAGTGGCATTATCTGGCACTTTAATCTACATCCTTCCTGTATTTCTCTTTCTTTATATTTCCATATCCTTTTTGTATTTCCACCATACCGACCTGTCTCAGCCTTGTCCTATCCCTCTCTTGTTGAAATTTAAATGCGCAAGCTTACATAGCATCTCCCTCCCATGACTTTCATTGTGAACCAATAGAAATAGTTGGATTACGGGGGCTTTTCCATGCGGGTCTATTGCAACTAGGCCTTGGCCATGCAGTGCGGATTGGTCAAGCAACCACCATGTATTTGCATGTGATGGAAGATGTTGTAGCCCAGGTAGACGGCGAGGTAGGTGTAGGTTATTATTAGTCTATAGTGAGTACTATTGCACTTAAGGTCTCATCTTGAATGCACATATATGGACCCATATACTCATGGGTAAAACACCCCTCTCTTCTAAGAATCTCTCCTTTAAATTTATTTATTTATTTATTTTTCGTCTCTGCCTCCCTTCTTTTTTTTAATCTCTTCCTTAAGTGGTCTCCTCTACCTTACGTCATTTTAGTTCACAATCACCTAAATGCATGCGAAGTTAGAGCCGACCATATAAATGCCCTTAGTAGTGTTATTGCACCTGTAGGGTATGCATATGCATTCCTAGTCATTTCCAGTCCCCTGGATATTAATAGGCAAAACTAAAAGATAGTGTCATTCTAACAGCCCTTTCCCACCCTCTATAGCCATTTATCCTGAAGCCTGGCCGCATAACTATCCGATGGCTAAATCAATATCTTGTGCATTGTATACCCAAGAAACCGGGACTGCTGGCCAAGTTTCTAGGGCAATAATTGGACATCTATCCTCGTATAGATATATATAGTTGCGTGAAAACGTATATAGATGTACATAGAAATGAACACACTACACTATACACGACCTACCTACCCACTTAAAGTTACTTATTTCGATTTTGGGCACCCAATTTGTCCTGGATGGCTTGAACCTTGTAGTTTCTTGTAGCCTTTATCAACTAGTGTTTAATGTGATATATACACCCAAAGACACAACTTTTACGAATTTTCCAAGCGATTTTTTTTAATCTATTTCATAGTTTATTTTTCTTGTATTTTTTACAAATTTACTAGATGCAGGTGGTGTAGTCAATTAACTTAAAATAGTTTCATCTTTCGTCAACAATGCTTACGTATCTGTATTGATGTAGAGAATCTGAAATAGCGTTGTATTGCTTTTATTTTTTGAAATAGTTAATCAGTTTCTGAGGGATTCCTTTGTGTTTTCTATATTTCAAACATATAAATTCTCACCTATCTTACCTTTTCCTCTATTATTTTCTTAGACTCAGCCCGGTTTTTAATTGTAGATATTGTGATTCGTTCTCTATGGGCGTAAGAATGATTGTTTGTCTGTATTCTGTAAGCCAGAATCATGGCAATAAGGCGAGTGAAAGCATTGTACCTATCCTCGTAAGGGCTTATGAATGCATGTATATAGTATATGTTGTACTATACCTTTGTGTATTTTACAAATGAATAAAGGGACTATGCCCCACCCTACCCACTTCAACTATTTTCCTGACTTATCAACACTATACGAGTGAATTATTATGTTGTGTTAGCAAGAACTTCTATTGACTATGAAGCAATCTGACTTGATGTATGTGTATGACTACTTAACTAGAAAAGGGGCTGGTAGGCGTTTTACATGACGAAAATAAATATACATCATAGAGTTGAATGAAGCACAAAGCTTAGAAATAGTCTGATCGAGCGAGACATGCAAAACGAAGAATCTGATTGGCAAGTAAAATAAAGTGTGCTAGTGTTTTATGTTACGATTTATAATGCGTAGTGGTTAAATATGGAATGTGTTCTCTAGTGGCTATCATAGCCCTGCAGTAAGACATTATTCCTTTAATTAAATCTAATTGAAAGAGCAATAACTAATAATGCTGTAAACATAATTTTGTTTGATCAAAATGCCCCTCCATAATGGAAAGATGGTAACTTTGTCATGGATTTCTTTACTGGTAATACACTTAATATTTTTTAAACTTCTTGTGTAAAATAACTCTATAGTCATTACGGACCTTTCCACTGGATCTAGAATTGACGGAATTATTAGATGGGAAAACCATAGCTTCAATTTAACTGATGTCTCGTATATTAACGTATATTTTACTGCTTGGGAATATTTTAATGCCACGAAATAAAAGGAGAGTGCCTAAAAGGGAAAACGTGAAGCACAAGTAACAGAAAAAGGGAAGGAAGATCAATTTCTGAGTAATGCTAAATAGTATAGATCGCCAGTGGCCCTCACTATGCATTAAGCACCCCTCAAACCCATATAGATTATGATAAATAAATCCTTTTAAAGTAGAAACTTGGTCAAAGATCAAAAAAAAAAAAAAAAAAA
>NAOQ01000057.1:109013-120614 GCA_002751075.1 Ichthyophonus hoferi | reverse complement strand
AAAAAAAAAAAAAAAAAAAAACATGAAAATGCATATCAATGCAAAAGGACGTCATGATTACGTTATGCCATTCATATATAGAACTTGAAACTCTATCAAAACTACAACACCTGTCCTGTCAATATCTAATATAATTTATTCAAGTTGGTATGAAAACCTCTGTAAGCTTGGTAAAAAATTAAATGCAGTAAAAAATAACTTTTATTGGGAGACTAAACTATGCTATCTACACAGTTCAAAGTTAAGTAATAATTTGACTTTTCCGTTGGCGATTGATAATAGTTAATAGATGTCAAAATCATTGACTGCACGACTTTACGCAGAAAGAACAACATAATTTTTTTTTTCTCACTTATGGACCGATGGATGATCTTAGATGAAGGTACATATTAAGAAGTAAAATGGATTTTATTAAAAACAATTTCGGTCATTACTAATGAATCGAGTTGGCATTGTATAGTTTCCCGCTTATCTACTGATCTGTCAGCATACTCAAATATGGTCCTCACAAGGATAGTTCACAATTTTAAATTTTAGACTATTTACTGATTGAAAGGAGACGATTATACGTGCGACCCCCTAAGCTATTCCTTTCACCCGAACTTATTCCTCCTCAATCCGAAAGGGAGAATGTGCTACTTTAAACGTAATACCTTAGATCGTAAAATGTCCAATTTAACGGATCTATTGATCACTCAACCATGAAAATAAATTTACCTATTAACGTAATATTACACTAATAAATATATAGAAACAAATAATAAACATTGTGTTTTCGTACAAGAAGACATCATGAAGTATGCAGCCTAATGCTGGCAGTAGCTTAAATACTTCAACAACAGATAAATAAAGAGTTGTACGGTACATATCAAGAAATTCTTATCTTACAGTTTTGGATCATTGAAAGATAAAAATGTGTTTGAGCCGACATTTTCTACTTCCTCTCGGTAGGGATATTTCCTATGGATATATTGTAAATCTAATTTTATTCATGTTAACGATTTATGCTAATATATTATTAATGATTGATTATTTGTAGAAATATTTGTCACTGGGTTAAAAATGGTTAATTGATCCGATCTTTCATCAAGAGTCAGTTGAGGTTGGGGTCCTATAGAAGGCGTGTACGGAGACTCTCTAGGCAACTAGCAATCATATATGGGACCTATGATTCGCATTGGCTAATACAATTCGTAGAAAAAAAGATTCCTGAGGTCCACTAGAATTATTTGGTCCCGTCTCAATGATCCAATACTATTTTGTTCTCATATGAATAGCTCTTTAATTCATTTACTCATTAATGTAAGTGCTGACATTCTATGTATTGACAAATGAATTTACTTAATTAAGAGTGTTATTCAATCAACTAATACTAGACTAATCATTTTATGATCCGCTTGTTACCAGAACTTCAAAACTTCAGCCGAGCTATGTTTTCATTCGGAGTTAACGATCTTGCAACATGATTTTTCCAGTAATTCACACTAAGCCATTTTATTCCCTAATCAAGGTTGAAGGGCATCCAATAGCCTTTCCAGAATCCTATAAATTATATATGTAATGTGCATCTATATTTATTGGTTTGTGTATGTGTAAGTATATATGATATATTGCTTGTTACCATGACAATCATTATATATCAAGAGGAAAGTTGTTGACATATTGTTATAGTCTCTGGTAATGGTATACATGATGAATATCATGTTATACGTCATGTTATAAATTTGGAAGCGGTCAATATATATGAAAGCAGGATAGTATGTACATATGGGTGCATGGGTGTATGTTTGTAGATGGGTATCTATGTGTCTATCTATCTATCTTAACTATCGACTAATCTTAGAACTATATTGTAGAAGTTTCTAAAATTACGAGGTGGCCTTAACAATTGAAAGAGATCAGATGCTCTGGTCAGGAAATATTTTAGAATAAAGTAATGGTTATTTATTTTAAAGTAGTGAATCATAACATTAGGCTCTAATTATAATTATGGGAAACTTACCAAAACTTGGATTTGGAAAATACGCCCATAATAAACAAAGGCAAATATTTGGGGCTTTGTCTAGTGCTCCACAACTCTAGACTAATTAACTAAACCCTGGACACCTAGTTGAGACCTAATTTAAACTATTGGTAAAACTAGGCTAATAAAAGTACTTTGATATTTATGTATCGAGTAGTCTAACCCAAAATAATGACTTTGATTAGAACAGTGAGTATACTTAAAAAATGCCTCCCTTTAAGAAGGAAGTATGTACCTTCACCTGCATCAGCACTTTGGATCACAGCCAGTAAGAAAAAAGTGAAATTAGAGAGTAGCTGACTAAGAGGGAAAAGATACTGCAAGGAATCTGAGAGAGATTTTTAATACCTCTGGAATCTGAATTATTTTCTTCATTAGGCCCCAAGACATTGGAACGGAAGATTTGTCTGACTCCAATGAAGATCTTGATGCAGCCTTCGCAAGTTACAACTAAAACACCCCTGAACTCAATATTCATTCAATTATAAATGGAATAGGTGGCAGAGACTAAAATTTTCTTTACCTATTTCAAAAAAGAGATAAGCTATGGCGTAAGATCACTACACATAACATGTATGAAACCACCAGGGATTTGTTACTTTGAATTTTTATCTAATTTTTGGTAACACATCCCATACTATCTTCATCAGACAGCAGGAAACCTGTCAACGTTAACAGCGTAAAGAGGAAGATTACCACCATCAACACAATTAAAGATAGATGGTCAATGTAAATCAAGTAGAAGAAGCTTTATGCTCAGGTGTCCTATAATACAAGCAACTGATAAATATGCTGAGAATTGATAGATTAGCTTAGCTCTAGTGATATTTCAGATTCTAAGATGTTTGGAACTGAATGACTTTCCCTTGCAGCACAAGAGTAGCATTGATGTTTTGATTCAACATTAAAATCTATTATTAATCTGCAATATTACAACGACAACAGTTGTTCTCAGACAGGTTTTGGTTATAATGACTCTTGCACATACATTCAAGCCTTAGATAACTTAATAATAGAATAATTAATGGAGATATTATTGAGAGTTGGTATCACAATATGTAAGTAATGATTATGTCAACTAGATATCTAAAAGGTAAAGTTTAGATGCTTTTGCCATGTTTCTTTGGTTTTCTTTGCTCTCATATATGACTAGTGTGTATAATGTAAACACATTTTGGTTACTTTTTTGTGTGCATTAACAATTTATTGTATAGTAATGTATTTCTCAAGATATGGGTCTAGCAAATCACTATTTAAGTATATATTTATGTTAAGTTGCATTTAATTCAAATTAGCAATAAGATCATAAAAACATTATTGCTAAAACTTCCAATATTTGGAAAAGTATTTTTGATTACAAAATCACTCACTTGGGCTTTCAGTTAGAGAATCTTCGTTCTTATGATATAAGGCTGAATAAGAATCTGAACCAAGTCCTACAGGAACATCTAGCATTTAAGTTGGGGTTTTGTGTGTTTTAAATATTATGACTTGTTACAACAAGATCGTTAGCCACAGATGAGTAAGAAGGTTCAATTGAAACCCAGATAATAAGTAGATCGATTCTTGTCGTAGTATGCAGGATATGAATAACATTACATCAACAAGGAAATGAGTCAATGGGGACATAATAGTATTTAAGTATTGTGGTAAGATCAGACAATTCTAGTGGGTCTCTTTGGCCCATCGTGAGTTGGATTCGCTAATGCAAATATTTATGATTGGCTCCCTGTGAGTTATTGAACTTAGCAACATCGGTGTTGATTAGAAAGTTAGCCCTGGTGATAAAACGAAGTATAAAAGAAAAGAAAACTCAATAATATAGGCCCCCGCTGACATATATGCAGTATCTAAGGGAAATACGAATTTCTCGTCAACACTCACAGAACTTCTTTGCATTTAATTATATATATATATAACATACACATCAAATCGCTCACTCATTCAGAAGTCAGAGAACTGCTTACTAAAGCTGGATAGCGATAGTAATGTTTATATACATAGCTGCATAGCTCCACTTAATGATCGATTACGTTGTACGATTCCCGCATTTGCAACCGAGCGCATCAAAGCATCTATGCCTTTTAAATTAGAACAAAGATATAATTGCTACAGTTAGTTTCCTAGAGAATTGGTATATGCGTCTTAAATGGAACCTCTAGCACAACAACTGAGTCTTAAAGACAGATCTGATCAAGCAGCTATTCCTTGCACTGGCCAAACAACAATAACCACTACCAGTTATACAATTGGAGATCCCGACAGCTGTATACAAGTCAATAGAACTGACACAGATTCTAATATGATTTTTATACTCATGACAAGCCACTGTTTAGTTTGAACCATTAACTGCATATAGCAGAATTAGGTTATGGTATGACTGACAGGTCACTCATTTCCATAAACTATATAGCTAGAGGTCAGGCTTTTAATTTGGACTATTTAAATTTGACTGAAATAAAGGTAAGATTTCAGTTTGAATCTTTATTAGTTTAAGTAATGGGTGGCAAGTCATATAGGTAATAGTAACAAAATGATTTTGCAGAAATGGACGTTTATAAGGTCAACAACTATAATAAAACGGCCTGTGATCAAAGTGAAGAAAGTGAGAGTAGAGTCCACCTCTGGTTTAGAGGGCTCTATAAGACAAGATTTAGGCGATGTGTTGAATGTCAGAGAGGACTCTGAGATAATACTAAGCGATTCCAGCTTCAACTTTGCTACTAAAGGATTCTATAGGCCCATTGACTCACATCTTGGGTCAACATATACTATGGCTACTTCTAACATGTTTCAATTACTTATGTTCTCGGGCTTATAGTAATTTCATTTAAATTGTCCAGTCTATGTACAATGTGTCATCATCCCGCACTAAGACAGATTGTGCAACAAATTCCATCATTAGTTTTTTATTGCATTCAGTTGCCTTTGTAGCTATACTCTCCTATGTCCTCGGTCTTCATATCGTAAATTAAGTACGGATCCTTATCAAGTTGTATTTTGGGTATTGCCTTATTATCTACCAACTCATTCTTGCGCACACAATACATTTCTGGCACTGCCACGCAACAAGTATAATTCTAACTCAAGGCCCTAGCATAAGTTCCTTTATTTCTATGCCATTCTGATTGACAGCTGCTATTCCCTACTATTTAAATGCTGTCTCCTCATCCTGATGGGCCAATATTGCATCCGAGTAACCGCAAAGATACTTACAACCATGACCATAATCCATGGTACAAGGGAACTTATTTGACTGGCTATAGCACCGCTCCCTTCGTTAATATCTTTTCTCTTTGGTAAAACTTTACCTTAATGAATGAAATCTCATCCTCATATTATTTTATTGAGTGCGGCAGTATAGTATAATCCCGATGATCCCACCACCTGGGCTTGGCTTTATTATTACTGATTTCCAACTCATCAAGAGTATTATATTCTTATAAATATGTAATAATAGAATAACTAGAATAATAATAGAATAATGTATATAGCAGACACTGTGCATATACCATATTAATTTTATATTGAACAGGGTTAGAAGAAGTCAGCCTGTTACAGTTTATAAATGCAAAAGAAGGTTTATTGGCATGAAGATAAATAAGGTCATATCTGCAAATAATGGTATAGGGGCATGCAATGGGCAAGATCGTGCTCACAATGCAAGTGTGATCAAATCAGGGAAAAAACTGGGGAAATTGGTGTAATCAGAAGAAATCAATGGCAATTGACTGATATAAATAGCCATGTTTGCAGTGACTATGTCTTTAGCAGGTCATCATTCGTTGGCCACACAGCTGATTAGAATCAAAACCTGATTGATTGGTTAACCCTGGAATGAGAACGTCACTTTAACCCTGTACAAACATATCCAAACAACCCATATCCATTCAGATCTGTAGCCACGCCCTTTCATACCAACCGCCCCATAATGTTTCATATCATGTTATTACTGCAATAATAGTATCTCAAACCTAACAGGCAAAGAGGTACATTCTCTTAAAGAGGAAACATATGGATATGCTACTCAGGATAATATACCCCAAGCTAGGGAACCTATAGCAAGCCAGCTGATACCTCACATCAGTGATAAACTAAGAAATACATCTAAGGAGGGTTATACAATCTCTTGTCTCCTTATCCCTCTAACATAGAGCCAACAACCTCAATAGACACCAACATCAGCAGATCCCATCCTTCTAACCATTGCACACGAGAGTCATGGCAAGGTCACAGAGTAGATTAATAGATGTGAATATTAAACGGTGTAATTCCCAAAAATAAATAATCCCATGACCTTTTACGTTTTAGTATAGGATACAAAACGCTCAGTATGTCCCACCCTGTACCTCATTCCCCCACCCAGGTCTACCGTACTAATCCTTCAATATGCCTCCATACCTTGGCTCACCACCACAGTATCATTAACACTTACCTAGACCATTCTCTGCCAGTGCCTGATTGTACTTATGGCGCTGGTACAACTGATATATGCCCATATAGAAGGCATCCTCCGGCTGTGGGTTTCTGTGGTAGATAAAATGGGGGGCAACCTGGGGGAAGGAGGAAAACGTCAGACCATTCACACACTAAGATATCACACTATGCTATAAGTTGGCTGCTAATCATAACTCATGGAGTGGATAGATCAACTTTTAACTGCATGTAGATATGCATACTTAGGCTAGTGTGTTAAAAATTGGGCAATGTGTAGAAATAAAAA
Organism: Ichthyophonus hoferi; assembly: GCA_002751075.1. NCBI lineage: Eukaryota > Ichthyosporea > Ichthyophonida > Ichthyophonidae > Ichthyophonus > Ichthyophonus hoferi. The sequence goes on along the minus strand of NAOQ01000057.1, from coordinate 113,868 downwards.
TTAGTATTAGAGGTACACAACAGTAACAAAGATAGCCCACGAGGTCAGGAGTGTCATACTTTTTTGAGATTGGCTCGTAGAGAAGCTAGATGGGTCGGCGATATAGCCGTTAATATTTCCTTCATGTTGGCTACCTCTCCCTCACATATCCTTATACTTATCTAGGAGAGTAGATAAGGGTCAGTATACCTGCTATGCTCAGTATATATATATGGGAGTCTGGCCGTACATACAGATCTTGGTATGTACATGTCTGTATGCATATAGGCCAATGTGCTTGCATTATTAACCATACCCATGCACCAATATTGATTCACCATAGCAACAATGCTATTGATACCTAGGCATTGGCCGTACCTGTCAAAGGATAGCTGTATGCTACATGTCTTTACTCAGATCATTATTATTGGTTGTGTTGGAGCATTATACGTTGGAGCATTATATGTTGGAGCTATCCAATCAGCACTATCTAACCATGGAATGCAGAAGAGAACAAATCATGCAGTAAAAGGCTATGTAATAATCACGTAACTAAACAATAGCATACATGCACATGCACATTTTAAAGACCTCTAGTATATATCTAATAATATTACAATATGTATACGCAATAACATGAAATGTATAAGCAGGATGTATGCTATCCATACAATCGTCACATACCTGTTCCCAGTCGAACAAAGACGAATAAGGTAGATAGTAGTCATCTCCTATAATGACAGGAATACATCCAAACCATATGTATTCTATCAGTCGTGGACTCCACACCTATTATCTCCACCCCCTCCCGCCCGTCAGTCCAAGCCTGTCATCTCTCATCCACGTTATACGTCACGGGTATATGCATGATAGTCCTCCTATCATCTTAAGAGATTCGGGTATGATACCTTTCAACCAATGTACGTATTAATTGTATTTTAACCGCATCACAATATTAGCTAACGTCATCAGGGAGAGATATGATTGGCTTACTATAGAAATACGGGTATGTACATATAGTGGCTAAGCTTACAACAATGGCTTTTATAATTTGTTTAAAATCGTACAAATAGCCTGCAGGTATTGGACGTTTTCACATGTAAAAAGTATACAGGGCCAGAAAGATGCAATAGAGTATGATTACACTTTCCTTTAAACCATCAATATATGTGAGCTTGCATATGTTGCCCATAAAATAATATAATAATACAACAACATAAGACCCCTCATACTAAAACTGGCCTTCACCCCTAGAGAGTACAACGAACTGGTGTGGCTATCATAAAGGTAAACAGAACAGACAACAGATAGTACATGTATGTTTATGTTGACTTATATTAAATACCCGACTATCTTTGTGCATTTATCATTTTGTTCCAATGTTAGAACATAGGTTTGTAGCTCCATGTATATATATGTATGTCAAGAGATTGGCCATTATAATTGCATAAAAATGTAATTATATCTAGCCTTATAGCCTCCATTAGGCCCTATTATCATCATCACATTGTCACCGTCATGTGCAGTAGCAGTAAGGAAGAAAAGAAGGTTTTACAGTGCAAACAACCTGGCCAATAATAAAACACTAAGAACAAAGTGGCATGTAGCCCATTACACACACCAGTCAGTCTCTTCACATCCGATTACCAATTGGACAATAGTATGCGTACCTGGAATCCACGGAGATGTAAGCAGAAGGTAGAGGTATGGAGTGCAGCTGTATAATTTACATCATTCATACGGCCTGATACTAGACGGAAGAAGGAATCACCCTTAGACCGCTCATAGAGTGTCTTACTGTCCCACAAGTCAGTATATGTATATAGTTCAGCTATCTTTCTTTGTATCTATCTATAATTCCATTTGATTACGTCTAAATATGGGTAGAATGCTACAAGGTCCTCTATCTCTCTCTCTCTGAAGGTGTTCACATGCATAGTCTATTATTCTATCTAGTAGTTGTAGACAGGGTGGCCTCCATATTTCCCCTTTCTGTATCCTATATTTGAGACAGACCCATAGATGATTGTAATTGTATATATGACTGATTTAGAAAACGGTGCAAGTATAGCACTCCCAATGACCACTCCAAGCACTAGACAACCACCAGTCTACTCCTTATATATAGAGGTATAATACTAGAGTATAGGGTCCCTGGTAAAAGGCTAGATGCTTATGAGGAGGCCCATACAGGGTTAGTAATGACATTGGCAGCTATACCTTATGGTGTATGCTAATACAAGTCGCTATCTAGACCATTAGTATATCCTATATCCTATACAGCCATATTCATGACTGGATATTCAGTATACAAAACATTGTTTGGCTTACCGCATCTTGTTGGATGCCAGATTCCCAGCAAAAAACAAGATTGGCTCCCTACCCTCGCTACTGAACCTAAATAAAGAGAAAGAGAAAGATGTATTACGTCAGATAATAGCCTGGAGAGGAAATAGCCATGAAGCAATAAATATGTGTATGTTTATAAATCAAAATAGAATAACATATTAACCTTAATTACAATCATAAGTATACGCACATCCCATGAACCTAATAACCCCATTACAAGGCAAGATTAATACGCTCCCTTACAGCTTAATTACATCTGATTACACAACCTGGCTTGTTTTCTAGTGGCTATTTGTGTTTTATCTCGCTCAATATAGCTCACTACAGAAGCTACAGGTTGATGCTAGTGTAATACAGTCTAAGCCTGGCTGTATCACATGTAATATCGGATCAAATCATTATTTTACATAAGAACGTAAGACTAATAGAACGTCCCTTGTTACGTCGTATATATACCCTGGTTGGTTGCAACTGTTATATCATATCCCTTTCTCTCTTTTATAATAGGCAAATGTCAAGTTGTTAGAGGGGTATATGCCTTGGATAGTACAACAAACACAGCATTAATCACAAGAGTAGGGCGCTATTAGCCAATTATCAGGTTAGCCTATGGCAGATCTATATCTCTGCAAGCCATCCTAACCCCCTCCTCTACCATACACCACCACGCTCTCGTGCCTACTTTGGCTATAAGGACCACGCCTAAATTAGGATCTTCAGCATAAATAAAGCCTATAGAACTATACTCCTACAAAAATATAAAAATGAACACGTGACACGTCGTCTATTTATATTTATATAGCAATAGGATCAGGTAAGCCAATCAGGTAATACAGTATCTATATTCATTATAGGCCAATGAGTGGCATACTACACAGTGTATATGTTCTATCACTTGATTATTGTCCAATCAGATGAAAGTATAAATAAAATAAAATATTTAGGAACTACGTTATATATAACATAACACCAACCACGTGTTTAAGAACTATTATGATATGATTGGTTCAGATAGTACAGGGAGAAGACTGCAGTACTACTGACATCACATAAATCATATGTCATTACCACTGGTTAAGACAGAACTAGTTTGTACCTAGGCACATAACAGTAGATAGGATACCACTAACACATACAAGTCCAGTGTATACCTTCACATTATGTACGGGGCAGCAAGGTATCACAATAGAACCATGAGGATGTAAGTGTTTAGAACAAGAGAATACAAGAGAGGGACCCACAGCTTGTCATACTGGTCGGGTGGGGGAGGGCGGGTGAAGTCACAGTTGCAGGGCAGAGAGATATGCCAGCAGGGTTTATATTTCATTGACTCGTCCGCGGTATTAACCAAGGCCACTGTATTGCGCAAGAATGCCCCCCCTGCCTTCCGAGCTACACCGCTCCACGTGTTAGTCCCTGTCTCCAAATATGGTAATGACAGTCATGATGTGATTGGAGCCACGTGGTATCTATTATAGCTTTTCATCTTCTATTAAGTATATTGGCATACTAATTAGTAGTTAAGTGAGATGTATATCCAAAGGTACACATTATAGGAGAGTCAATAGTATATGTATGAAATAATTCTTACTGCATTGATACCATTGGCGGTTTGCCCACTATGACATATGTTACTATATTTAGCCCATCCTAGTGTATACATATCTTCCTCACTCAGAGGTTAACGACATTATCTCTCTCTCCGCCAGCCTCTACTAATCATCAAACTCATCAATAGCTCCCATATCAGCTAATTAGTAAATCCATCCAAACCTCATGCAAATCACTAGCGAAGAAAGAATAATTTACTACAGAACAAAGGGCAATGATTGGGAAAGACTACAGAGAAAGGTCAAGAAGCCTATAACTATATTTCATTATGTAGAGGAGTGAGGCCATAAAGGGAAAGCAACATATCTACATAAATTTATGCATCAATATCGAGGTGAACAACATACACCTGACGCACCTCGTGTGGCCCCTCCATCATGGGTAGAAAACCAAAAGTGATCGCTACCCATTGGAAGGATTTTGCGTGTCTTGTTGGTAAGGTGAGGCCGTGTGCCGTTATAGAAAGGATATTTGGTCGAGATGTACTTCACTGCGTTAGCTACGTATTTCTAATAAGGAGAGAAGTGCGGGTGGGTTAGTGGGTTAGTGTACGTGGGTGTAGATATGGCGAGATATATGCGTGAATAAATGTAATGAAGACCCTGAAGTAAATACGTGTATTGCTGCTAACATACATATACCTTTATTGCTTTGAGGTAGGTTAATGAATGAAAAGTATAGTTTTGCGTTAAAAAAAAGAAAATGTAGACAGGGGAAAGAAGAGAAAAAAAAAGAAGGAAACAAAAAGAAACATTTTTAAGAAAACAAGAACTCTTAAAGAACAACAGGACTAGAGCCTATACCTCAGAATTATTTATCCCATTATGATGGTTCATTTTATCGGTCGCCTTCTTATCGTAAAATTCAAACTTGGCTGCACAGAGAGAGGGTTACCATATTAAAGGTCGTGCCCCAC
>NAOQ01000057.1:71434-100839 GCA_002751075.1 Ichthyophonus hoferi | reverse complement strand
CATTTGATGTGGCCAATGGCAATATATAGTAATGTGTAAACTCATGAGAGATGAATAAAGCATTTTGAGTGAGAGGAAGCCTAAGTATTGTTGGATCATAATATGTAGATTATATACAACCACATTTTACCAACCAACATAAAAGCACCTTCTGGAATTAGTCAAGGGTGGCTTTATAGTAGGAACCTGATATGCCATAATTTATTATTGGTGTGGTACCTTGAATGACTAGGATGTTTATATGTTTCATGCTTTAAGAATTGCATTACCTTAGTCTGAATCTGTATATCTGATTTAGTTTGGAAAGGAGTTAAGGCCTATATAGTCATATATGTGCACATAATCATAGGATCAATATGATAGTCAATTAAACTAAACCAAATAAATGGCCATGCCAAATGTTTAAGAGAGGCCCCAACAGGCATCATTTGCTGATCTCAGTGTAATGGGTTTTCAACTTGAAATAAAACAGATGTTACAAGATCGTTAATCGCGATTGTACCTTTAAATCGTAAGTACATAAAATTAAGTGGCTCAGGATTGATTAGTTACATAATCTCTTCCAACCTGATAGATTGATTTGTTAATGGTATCATTTTTCCCTAGTGTCTACTAAATGTCGGCTAGAAAGATGGGGAAGCATTTAATCTTACAGATATATATGGGAGGACGCCATAGTTTTCAAGCAATTAGTCTGTTTGTTGCTGTGTTATATTAAAGTATCAGCTAATAACTACCACATGCAATTCTTCATCCATTTTTTTTTCACTCAGTATTTTTGCTGTGATGCCTTTTTCTCTGGTAGAATATGTAGCAACAAAAGGATTAGTTTGAGGATGTAGAATGTTTTTAAATAGAGATGAACAAAAGTTCATCCAGGTTTTCTTATATGTATATAGCATGAATATATCTATCTTTGTCCTTCCATTTTAAAGTTTCTGGTTACGTGTTTACACTTTATATACTGGTGTACTCAGACATATGCAAGGGCCACACAGACAGCAGTATAATGACAGGAACAATCTGACTGACTATTTGTATCCACTCATCTAAGAACCTAGTGGTTCCCTTTTCTGCCACCACAACTATACAATATTAAATGCCATAAACCCATTTAGTGAAATTCCAAGTGCGTCAACCGCACCTTCTCTCCTTCTAGGAAGGCCATTAATAATCATCATTATGGTATATTTATTTCAGCATTGCGGTATGTTTATTTATCTTTTTGCTCCTACCAAAAAAATTACCCTCCAGGGCCCTAGGGTCCAACTGAAAACAGACTAATGGTAAAACTCAAATTCTGTCTCAGACTTGCTCACGTTGGCCTTGTAACCCTTTTCAAAGTCCTTGGCAAGCACCACATAGCGATTCTTACGCACCGCTTGCATGCCGGCCTCTTGGCAGATGGCAGCAATGTCAGCGGCACTAATCTTGTCTGGACGTGATACATCTGGAGAAAGAGAAGAAGAGAAAGAGAAGGAAAAGAGGATAATAGGCATAAGTAAGAGAGTAAGTATGCGCGAGTGGGCATATACAGAAGATGTCTGATGCATACAGGCAAAAGCAAGACCACGAGCACATCGAGAATAAACATTGTTACTGTGTGTATAATTATAGCGACAACCCGATATAGGGGCCCATAAGGTCATGTGACAACAATACTTCAACCATGTACATATTAGGGTAGAAAACGCCTATAGAAGCAAAGAAATACCAAATGGCAATCAATCGTTAAAGTACTATAAAGCTAGGTAATACTAAACTAAATGTAGGCAGTGAGAGTATTTTTAAGTGTATAGGCCAGTGACCCCGTGTACTGTTTTTAGTGGTTTAGTGGGGCTCCTTACAATCTTCCAAGTCAACCTCCTCGCTTAGGTTCATGTGTCCAGTAATAGTGCTGAAAATCAAGCGTTTTTGTCTGCGGTCTGGGAGAGGGAATTCAATTTTTCTATCTAGGCGACCAGGCCGCAGGAGGGCAGGGTCCAGAGTGTCGGCTCGGTTAGTTGCCATGATGACCTAAAGAAAAGAGAGTGGAGCGGGTAAGTGATAAAGAAAATAGTTAGGAGCGACAGATAAAGTTCTCATAAATTTATTGACACACCTGAACATAGCTGTAGAGCTATTCCTTTAATGTAATCACGTTTTTATAGCGTATATTAATCTTTTGAAAGTGGGGTATGCAAGGTTTCGTTCTTTGGAGCCATATATAAGCCTTCCTCTCGAGGATACTTATACTTCTTCCAACTGTAATGCGTCAAATCAACCTTACCCTAATAATATTTAATTGCATCGGCTTAAATTATTGCAAGGCCCATAAAACCGGGTGCATTACAATACATGTCACGCAAATAACGCACTAGAATATCGTGCTACATACATACCAGCATCTATATTCATTCTTAGCCAGACCCTCTAGGCTTTACTCCACTTCACCAGCCCTCACAACCAACATGCTTAAAACTATCTACATCATAGTCTAGCAATAACCTCAACAACATAACGGCGTATCCACAAACACACTCAATACCTTGACATTGTCGTTGCGATCAAACCCATCCATCTGGTTAAGAAGCTCCAATAGGATACGTTGTACTTCTCTATCTGCGCCAGTCTGCACACCCCATCCAAACATACCAATGAGCAACCACCTTTAAACCACCTATATAGCCCAAACCTGTAGAATGGCATATACAAACCATATACACATCTCCTTGGCAACCACAAAACTACGACATGCTTATATATATAGTACAATCTACCACTATCTCCTCCACACCCCATCTCCTCATATTGCCCATGACACATTGCTATTACCAACATCTATCAGGCCATTCAACCATAGACGAATGACGATAATTCCCTTCCCTCTTTACCTGTGCGTCAAAACGTTTTGTGGCAATGGCGTCAATCTCATCAATAAAGATGATGGCAGGGGCATTCTCCTTGGCCAATCGGAACACGTCACGTACCTATCGAGATCAGAAAATAAAAGGGGTGGAGGGAGAGACGGGAGGGAAAGGGAAGATAGTAACATAGAGGAACAGAGAGAGGGAAACCATTAGAGATATTATAAAGGTTACAACCTCCTTTACGCCAATAGGTAATAGGTAGTCATGTCGATTGGCCTATCAACGCATTGGTATATATCTATGGGAGTATAGTCCCTTCGGTACACAGGTACTTTATGCTAATACATAACTAATCAGATACATCAATCCATACGACATTGACCTAGCCCTCTATTGATGGGATTTAGTACGACTAGAAGAGCATGTATGTATGTGTATACCAGTATCGTAACATACCAGCACACCACATATGTTCTCCTCTGTACTTACCATTCTAGGTCCTTCTCCAAGATATTTCTGTACAAATTCTGAACCAACCACTCGGATGAAAGAAGCTGAGGAGGAAACAGAATGATTGGTTCTCATTGCATACTTACAGTCATATGCTATACATGATTAGAGAGAATAAGTGGGGTTATCGAAGCATATATAGAATACCAATAGGAAGAAGATATGATTGGCAGAGGAAAAATATAAAAAACGTTCTAGCATGGGCTCCAGACCAAGGAAGAGACAGGGGTGAGAGGTAAAGAGAGCCACGGGGCGTATATGAGACGATAAATAGAGAAAGAGAGAGAGAGCAAAGGAAAAGGGAAAAGGAGTGGGGAAAGAGATAGAGGGAGCGGGAGACATACAGAACCCTACTGGGCATTGCGTGATAGATGTATGTATTAATCTATGCCCATTCCAATACATATGCTTGCATTCATATCTACAAAACATGAACACGTATGTCCCTTTCCAACTAGATGTATGTAACCCTTATACAGTCATAGAGACAGCCAAAAGCCTGCACTATATGTGGGGGGGTAGGATGCGGGAGCTACCTGTAGTGTGGTGGGCCACCGCCTTAGCTAACATGGTCTTGCCTGTACCAGGAGGGCCGTACATCAAGACACCACGAGGTGGGTCAATACCTAGGGAAGGAGGGGAGGAGAGGAGGTGAGTGACCGAGAAAAAGGAGGGGATGGTGGGCCCAAGCATGTACACACACAGAGGTATGGGGCTATAATCCCACAACTACACCTAGGTACCTACCAATTTGTTTGTACAACTCATGGTGTGTGAGGGGCAGTTCTACCGCCTCTCTCATCTCTTGCTTCTGAATATCCATTCCACCAATGTCGGAATAAGACACGTCTGGCTTTTCCTCCGCACTGTAAAGTAGGCATGGGTATACTAAGTGCACAATTCACGCATGAGGCAAGATAATCTAGCCCAATTACCCATTAGCATTAGCTAATTGGGTAAATCCTAGCTTATAAATAAAGGCATATGTTGACCTTGTAAAGGAAAAGGCTTAATAGAGGGAAGGAGGAGCAAAAAGAAACACAATCATCCGACATATTACGGCATTGGTAGAATGCAATCCCTATTTAGAGGTGTGTTACTAACCCTAGCATAGAGATGGAGCTATCAGCCTCAGGGGGCAGGACGTCCACCAAGGCATTGGAGATCTTATGTAAGGCCACAGACGAGTTAGGCTTTAGAAGTTCACGATCAATAGTACTAAGGATACGGACATAGTAGTTGGAACCAGTAGTGGATCTGATTGGGGGAATATCACGGGTGAGTAAAGGAATGATTGGTAGATCAATATACAAGGTGTATAAGGTGTATAGGCAGGACAAAACACATACCTGAAGAGAAATGATATAGATTAATAAAAGAAGCATGCAAACAGGAAGGGGGGAGGGAGATATAATTGTTAATAAGGAATAAAACGGAAAGCGAATAGGCAACGAGTAATATAATAAACCAGAAGAGGTTATTGGGTCTGTTAGGACAAGGGGAAGATGAAGGGGCACTAGCTAAAAGATATAGAAGGGCAGCACGGTAAATGATGGAAACAGATACCTTAATAGTGAGGGAGAGAGGGAAGGAGAGATGGGGAGTGGGAGAAAAGAGTGATGAAGAGGGTGCAGGGGGACTGGCCTACCCTACAATGCCAGTGGTCTGGTCGATGGCTTCTAGGAACTGACCAATGACAAGAGGGACGGACTGGATCCTCTTAACCTCCTCCTGTGCCCGTAGGTACTCCTTCTTCAGGTTTTTCTGCTCATCCTTGATATAGTTCTCTTGGATTTCAAGGAATTCTAGCTGCCTCTGAAGTTTTTTGTACTTCGTATATAGGTCGTCGGAAAACTTAGTCTCTACCTTTCCTTCGTCCATTGTAGCAGGTACCTAGCGTATGGTGGTTGGGAGAAGGTGGAGTAGAGGACAAAAGAGAAAGAAAGGGAGAGGACAAGAAAGAAGGAAAGAGAAAGAGAAGGACAAATGGCGGAAGTAAAGATAAGAAAGAAGAGGAAGGGGGAACAGAAAGAAAAAAGAAGAAAATTTAAAGGGGAGTTAATTACAGTAAAGCTACAGTCTACTAGACGATACATATATTCTAATATTTTTTAACACTTCCAACACTATGATTAACAGCCACCTTGGTGTTATGGTAAACATATTATTTACATAGGTATATATATACTCCAATATGGTGTGTATGTTTTAGTTCGCATCTATATCGTTCTTCATAATCCCACTTAAGTCTATAATTGTAAATAATACATTGCGTTCTGTTAATGCGGTTTACTATTTCTTATATATGTTACAAACCAAACGGTAGTGTTTAAGTATATTAAGACTCAAGCACACAAACTAGTATGTTTCATATTTTTTATTAGGTCTATATGTCTAATCTAGTGCAAAGAACATTTTAATTTTTCATATCCTGCTGCAGTGAAGTACAATTCAGAGGCATACTCAACAACAACACTCTTCTTTACCCTTCAACTGTAAAAACATAAAAAGACAAATATAAGTAGCGGTGATAACCATAAACTTGCAATATACCTTTTTCTCTACAACGATACAACTCTCCTGCATATTGACTCCTATATAGTCCTGCGTCTTAATTAAACAGGCAAAAACCCTAGAAAATTAAATAACTTTTATAATAAAACTTGGGAGTATAAAGTATGAAGCCCAATCCTTTCTATATATAAACACTACAATTAGACCATTTCCCTCCTAGTGACGTCTGGATCCCACCATATCTAATCGCTCCTCAATCGTTATTCTATTGGTTTCTTATATGTAAAATTGCTTTACGAGGTTGTAATCGGCGCCATTTAATCGTTTTTCAATCATTACTACTATTCGTCTATTATATTTAAAATAATTCTATCAGGCTATAATCAGTATCAATCATTCTTAAATAAACTCTATTATTGGTTAACTTCATATAAAATTATTTTATTACCTAATTCGATCGCTTCTTACGTAAGATTCCACGGGTCCATCCCGTCACCGTATCATTGTCTTACCCGTTTCTCTTTTATGTCCTGACTTTATTTAGTCAACCTTGTTTTAGTATTATATATTTTATTTTATTTTATTTTATTATATTACAGAGAACAACCCAGTGTGGCTTTCCAATAGGGTCTATACATTAAGCTATAAGTTTGGTGGAGCTTTATACCTTGGCCTGTTATAGACCGTGTCTATATTCTGGTTTACATATCCTACATCATGGTAAGTTTTTTTTATTTTCTGACTACTTTACAGCCCAACACATTTCTTCTTTAATTAATTGCTTTAATAATTTTAATTTTTAGAATTATTGTTTCAAATAGGAAAGGAAAACAGACTTTTAAAAACCATACTTTGGCACCATAACTAATCCTAATATATGTGGGGCAAACAAGAGAGACTAAACCGTTGTTTATTGTCACCCATTCTTATCAAATAACTATACTATTTTTACCAAGCTCACATTTTTTTAATATTATTTTAACCCAGGGTCAAGGACAATCTATGCCCGGCCAAGCGCCAGACGGCCAAAAAAAGGATGACAAGGTAGGAGCTCTGGGAGTTATTTGTTAATCAATACTGGTTTGTTAAGAGTAAAACACCCTTACCGCCTATCTTGGGCCTTTTTTTAACCATTCACTATACATATAGCCTCCTCCGTTTATATATTTGTGTTTATTTGGACCTTGCTTTTGGCTTGTGTGTGTTGCTAAGTTGGTTAAAACACAGTGATAGCCTTATGAGCTATATCCGTACTCCCTCTGCACACCTCAATGGTTCTTCTTGTTATTACTATTGCTTTCCCTTATTATATTTACAGTATACCTTCTCTTTCATCTTTTTTCCTCTCTCCTGTGCCTATTTTTACAGTAATTTTTTTTTTTTGTTTCCCTGATAGACATCAATCACTCTATTCACCTGTCCTTTATTACCTGTTTTGATCATATCCTTGTACTGCTCTGTGGTAATATGTATAATAGGACTAAATATATGACCCAGAAAGGCATGATAATTACCCAATTATAAGCTGAATGCATAAAGTCTAGTCGAGCCTCCATAGCAACAGGCAGGTTGTGGTTAAATTTAAGGATGAGTAGCTAAGGGTTATAGTCAATTAGCAATTAGTAGGCTATAGTTAGGCCACGAAAGATTCAATGGGTATAATAATTATAATTACGCATCACGTACAATTGGATAACACCAGAGACTGATAAAGAATGATTGGTCATTCAGGACAAAAAGAAAAAATACGAGCCACCTGTGCCAACACGGGTAGGAAAGAAAAAGAGAAGAGGACCCGACACGGCTTCTAGGCTGCCACAGGGTAAGGCTGGCCTGGCCCTGCCTATGCTATATTATATACCCTCACATTGTTCAATGCCTCCTTTCTCTTTGGGTGGCCTCATCTTCTACCTTCCCTTTTTCTTCTTGGACACTATAATCATTTCTGTATCCTATTGGCTATATCCCCCCCAATTAGTTACTAGCATTTTATAATCTATGTGGTCCTCCTACATTTATAGATTCACTCTATTTATATACTGATATTGTATTGGTTGGCATACCACGCCTACCTGGTTTTTATGCATTACTCTTACATGTTATACAGCCTGGCTCTCTTGGCATATACATACTAAGGTATAGAGTTGTTATTAGCGGACCGTTGCTATGATAAAGACAGATATTCAGCACTGACATTTTATTGGTCTATAATCAGTCATGCCTCATACACGCTGTCGACTCCGACTACTTAAACTGGAACGAATCAAGGACTATCTAGTGATGGAACAGGAGTTTATTCAGAACCAAGAGCGTCTTAAACCACAGGAGGAAAAGAATCAGGTAGACTACCATGAACACCCCACCCTGTACTAAGGCTATGCGGGCCTTCACCTTCTCTGACCTCCTATCTCTTGATATTGTTTCTTGTTTTTAACCCTTTCACTGTGTGTAAGATATCCATGCGTTACAGTACTATCATTTTATTGGTACATGCAATCTCTGCTTTATTTTTATTGGTACATTCAAGCCCCTCTCCCCACATAACCTCAATTACAACCAAGTTCTTACTACTGCAACATCATGTAGCATAATTCCTCTAGTCCATTGTATGCTATAATCTCTTTTTGGTTTTTTGTGGTGTTGCCCTCTCCTTCTTACCCCCTCCCCCTCGGCTCTTTCTCTTTCCCTTTCCCTCTTTTTGTAGGAAGAAAGATTGAAGGTGAACGATATGCGGGGATCACCAATGGGAGTGGGTGCCTTGGAAGAGATTATCGATGACAATCATGCCATAGTGTCGTCATCCGTGGGTCCAGAGTACTACGTCACTATTATGTCCTTTGTGGACAAGGACCAATTGGAGCCTGGCTGTGCAGTCCTCCTTCACCACAAGGTAGGTGCGGTCTAGACCAATCGTCATTCTCCCTCTTGTTGGGTCCCTTTCCTCCAATGGCCTTTTTTAGGCGCTTTTACTTGCGCTATATTCATTGACTATGTTTGCCCAATTATATTGCAACAGCCTACCAACTCCCCTCTCCCAATAAGCTCTATTCTGCGTTGTATATCTGGTAGACTAATCAAAGAGTTACCTAATTCCTAATGTGTCAATCAAATCACAGCACCTTTCTGTGGTTGGAGTGTTGGCCGACGACACAGACCCAATGGTCAGTGTAATGAAGTTGGAGAAGGCCCCGTCCGAGTCCTATGCTGATATAGGTGGTCTGGACTCCCAGATTCAAGAGATCAAAGTAGGTGGTGTCTTATATAGTATATGCTCTATGTTATATGTCATATCTTATGTACCCAATGTTGGGGCTCGCTCTGATTTCTTTGTTCTTATACCATTCTTAATGTATTGATTTTCTAGTGGCTGTGTATCATGGCCGTACTCTTTTTCTTTCTATTGTTATCTTTAAACACGCTCTTCCACGTACATGCACATACCTACAAATACCTGGTCTTTCCCCTCACCCCCCTAGTCATGATTTGTAACCAGTTACTATATATCAATAATGGGTTATTGGTCTACCAGCCTAGAACTATCGATTAACTGTGATATATGTGTATTATATATATGGCATTGCCAACAGAGAAAAAGCGATTATTGCAAATTAGATGGAAAACACTTAACAAGACCTACATGGTAGAAAATATTATGTTTCACATATAGCTATCAGGATTTATTTGTAACATTATGAACCTTGAAAGGTCTACCTCTGTTATGGAACCAGCATGCTAGATGGTACTGCAGAGACTAGCCTAGACATGATAACGCTATATAGGACTAAGGACTTACTAACATCTTCACTGCACCCTGTGTACTTATTGACAATCTCCACCCCTTCCCCACCCTCTCCCTGCAGGAGGCCGTGGAGCTCCCCCTGACTCACCCCGAATTCTACGAGGAAATGGGTATCAGGCCACCTAAAGGTGTTATTCTCTACGGTCCTCCTGGCACAGGTAGCCTCTCCTCTCCTCTCCTCACCGCCCCTTCCTGTATGTTAGATATCATTATGTTTACCTCCTAGAGTAACTCCTAATCTAGTGCTCCAGGCCTTGTTATTGGACATGATCATTGCTTAGGAATGGCTAGCGTATGTGATTGGATGTCTTTAGACTTAAAATAGGCTTAGTGTAAATTGGCATTGTACTGCTATTGGTCGCGGGTAGCAACATGTATTTACTATGGCTGTTAATTGGTTCAACAGGAAAGACTCTTTTAGCGAAGGCAGTAGCCAATCAAACCTCGGCGACGTTCCTACGAGTGGTTGGCTCTGAGCTGATCCAGAAGTATCTGGGCGATGGCCCTAAACTAGTGTGTAGTCCTCTATATCCTCGTATACTTCTACCCTCCTATAGGCTTCTAACGCCCCTGGTCTCTGCCTGTTATTGCCATGACCTCACTGATTCTATTCTGCTCATTACCCATTCTTTTCCAATCATCTCTGGTTATGCCCCCCTTCCACGCCCTATCTATACACTGGCTATTTAACCATTGACATGCACGATCCCATCTTAGCTATATGTGGTACTAGCAGGCTCTGTATGGTGGCCATCTTAGATCCGTATAACTAACCATAGACCCTATAGGTTCGTGAACTGTTCAGAGTGGCAGAGGACCATTCCCCTGCCATTGTATTTATTGACGAGATTGATGCGGTGGGCACCAAGCGGTAAGTAGTGCCCTCCCATTCTGTGGTTACATTTTATTATCTTACATTATCTTACATTATGGTGTCTGTCTTTTGTCAACCCTTCTCGACTATGGAGTCACCCTTGGGCATGGAATAAGTGTTCAGATGGAGTTATGGTTATAATTACCACTCTATGCTGTAGTGGGGCTGGGTCCACGCTCTAACTTTCTTCATTCTATCGCTACATTGTTTGATATTCCCTTGCTCACTCTACTGACTTTTTATTGCTCATCACTTCCACATACATGTACATATATAGTTATGATTCCAATAGCGGTGGAGAGAGGGAAATCCAGCGTACTCTGTTGGAGCTCTTGAACCAATTGGATGGCTTTGACTCTCATGGTGACGTCAAGGTCATCATGGCCACCAATAGAATTGAGACTCTAGACCCAGCCCTGATTCGACCAGGTATGTTTGCTCGCATGCCTGTGTCTGGTGTATTGTGGTGTTGCACATTATTTACAGCTGGTCTTTTTTCGGTTGATATAGATGTGTTTATTTTTGTGTGTTGCGTATCTAATTGATTTGCTTACTATTTAATGTCAACCACTAGCATTAACCATTCCGAGATCATATAGTAGTGTATCACAGGTTGCTTTGAAGCAGTATCTTGTTGCACCCCTACGTTAATAGTGTCACAACACACTTATACGTACACCTATTACTCTCTTTATCTATATCTTTATTCATACCTCTGCTACCCTGCAGGACGTATTGATCGTAAGATTGAGTTTCCTCTCCCTGACGAAAAGACCAAAAGACGTATCTTTAATATCCATACGTCACGCATGACCCTCGCTGATGACGTAGTTCTGGAGGAGCTAATTATGGCCAAAGACGAATTGTCAGGTGCTGATATTAAAGTAAGTGATGGGCATAAAGTGGGTACTGGTGTTACTGCTTTGCTCGCTTTCTTACGTTTATGATCGCTGCCTTCTTGCTTATTGACCTTCCTTTATCCTCTTTCTTCTCTCCCTATTGTCTCTTCAGTATTACTCTTATCTTCTTTTGTCTATTTGTTATGTTACGTTCTATTCAATACCATCTCCGCCTCTTCTCATTTAGCCTGTTCATCCAATCAAGAATTAATATTAAACACGATTGGTTTGTCGTATATATTTATATGAACATAAATTAATACCACCATATAGCTATACTTTCTCCCTATATTCCGATCTATCTGACCCGTTTCGTCCTTTACAGGCTGTTTGCACAGAGGCTGGTCTGCTTGCCCTGAGAGAACGGAGAATGAAGGTAAATCAACAAGATTTTGTTAAGTCTAAGGAGAATGTGCTGTACCGCAAACAAGAGGGTACCCCCGAAGGAATGTATCTTTAAACTGGACAATAAATATCAATGACGTGATATTATGTTGAAAATTATTATGGACTAAAGGTTGATAGCTATATTATATACTTAGGAAATTGGTATGACTATATTATTTGGCATTTAGAAGTGGGTTAATGCATATATGCTGGATTACTTTTGTTTTGTCCAGTAGAATTTTAAGCCTAGTGGGGGATAGAACCTCATAAACAAGTGCCCTAGAGGAGGTGTAAAGTAGTTAGTGGAAATTTAATGAATAATGTATAATGAAGAAAAAGTTTAAGTATTTAATTTTTTAGCAAACTGTATGTAATTTCATCGTCAAATCTCTGTTGACAATAGGTAGCTGAAAGTTGGTACTACTGGTGATCTATTTTGGTTTAAGATAGACCTATTAAGGATTTCTATTATTACCTGTAGTATAGTCTATGTTTAGAGTAGACCTTAGTTTGAATCAATTTTATAATACTTAAAAATATTGATATGTTCCCATTAAGGCAATGCAAATCATTCATGATTGTATTAAATGATACTCTACTTTACAAGAAGTCGTAATAGTGTAGTATTTGAAATCAATTAATTTTAGGTTATTGGAGTTGAGCCTCATGTGAGAAATATTTGTCTATTTATTAAATTAGAATCAAATGGCTGACTTATCAACATTTGGTCAGGAGTCAAAATCGGTTATATGCTCTGTTTGCTACTATTTATTGTGGATTATTATGTCACTACAAGTTGAGTTAGTCTAGTGCTTTGTAACTTAAATGCACAGTATTTGTCTTGATTTGATTTGGTGCAATTCAAAATTTAACTGTCAGGAAAAATGTTGTACAAGTAGTGCTGTCTTTTAACTAAAAACTGTATTTCTCATACTTTGGAAAGTTATTTTGTATACATAGATAGGGCATCCAGTAATGAGGTAAACAACAACTTGGTTTCAAAGAATGAATGTGAATTATCACAACAATAACTTTTATGTTGGGTAATCTTATATGTGGTGGTGCAATACTACGTCCTATAATATATCACTAGTAGTAATATCACTACAACTATATTCATCAAGACTGGCTCCATCTATTCGTATTTCTAGTATTATCACAAAGGTCAATAGTATGTTATATCAAGATGCACTACAAAATGTATCTGACAATAATTTCAAATCATGGGTGCTTTTGAGTGGATGCTTATCATATGCCCTAGGGGACCTATTTGAATCTTGTATTGGGATCATCGGTGTCCAAAGTAGACTCCTCTTCAGGGTCAACTGCAAAGCGATAATCTTTTTCTGCCATAGAGTTCTCAGACTCTGCTCTGCTTGAATGATGATCGGCAGAAATGTTGTATTTATCATATAATCATCTTATGTATGGATATCAACTTGAGTTTGGTGAAAGCTATACTTAGACTTTCCATTTCTCCTTGGCTCTTATGGATCCTAACTTGGTTTCAATAGCTGTACTCAATTTATGCTTTGCATCTGAAAACAGACTTACTCAGAGCTTCTCTCTTCTACAATGTCATACCTACTATGATTTCCTGTGAACTTATAACTACTTTTATTTATTACACCTATTAATCAGGATACTGACTAAGTCTGTGTATGCTGATTACATAGTTATCAGATCTAGGCCAAGACCAGTTGACCACGTGATAATCAGTAGAGGTTAACTTATTACCCAAATGGGAACTCAAGCATGATTGTTCTGGAACATACTCTAAAAACAAGTCATTCAGATTCAGTGACTATTCAAATAATCATTCAAAAATTTACATAATGCATTGGTATCATAAACCAATATACCTGTGATTCAAATATAATGACCAACACGAGTTAAAACCGTGGTAAATTTTCACTTTAGGTTACACTAGGAATCTAGTCCCCAATTAAATAAAATTAATGACCACATTAATTAATGTCCAAGTCTTAACTACCAAACAAAACCGCATCATAAAACCTTTCTTAACATTTAGAGGTTCAGTACAAGATAAACAGTAAGTATCAACAGAAAACATCATGATGTTTTTTTCGCTAAACACATACTCTGAAGTTGTAGGAGTTGAACTACTTCAATATTGAATGAAGATTTTATTACAAGTGTACAACCAAGTGATTGATTGGGTTTGTATTCACTTTGATACTATAAAAAGTGGCTATATTGTCTCTTTTTATAATAAAAATATTTTTGTATTCATGGATCTCTACGAGTTACAGTTATAATAGCAAATATATGTTGAAATAGACACCAAAAAGTCACACCAACAACATGATTTATTATTATGAAACCTCTCTGTAATATATAGTTAATACGTGTATTGCCTTTATGTGTATCAAGAATGCAAGTGGGATATAGTAATGTACCTATAAAGATATGTGTTAACACATTCAAAACTTGAGTATATTTTTATTTTAAGTACTTGGATAGTTCAGTAGTGCAACATTTTAATCAAAATAATTTATATTTAATACATTTCATTACTAAATATTACTAGAAACCTTCCTACACCTGAAAGTGTCTTGATCAGAGCTCTTAGTATGTTATCTTACCATTATTTCATAAGATAGAAGAGTTGTATGTACCAAAACCTTACAGAAAAGTGACATCGTTTAGGCTGTGGTTCATGATTTCCACTTACCATGGGTTTTCATGACAACTTTAATTGGATGTTTAATTTTCAGGCTTATAACTAATAACTAAGCAACACGCGTAGCCTATGGTATGGTATGACTGGCAGGCTGGTCTTCTACCAGAAACTATACAATCAAAAGCGATGTTTTAATCTAGGACTGCTGAAGTCTCATATCACAACAAATGTATATTATAAACAAGCTTGTAACTTTATAGATACTAAACTATTACTATAACTTATCATGGTAGTAATTAAAGCCAGAGTATTCATAAGAGGTAACACTATAAAAATGTTCAATAGGAGTATATATCTAGAATGAGCATGTCAATTGGTTGTGGTATCTAGGGCAGATCGTGAGTGGGCTAGCTTGGTTCTTTCTCTAAAAAAAACATCAGTTAGGAAAATAAGAGTATGGAACAATAAAACAAGTTATGCATTATTTGTGAGTCATTATCTTACTGATGCCATCCAAGGTATAATGCAATGCCCATCTAGATGTCCATATTCTGGTTGGCTAAACTGAAATATAAAAGGCACTTAATGTATGGATCACGTTGGTTTGTCCCATTCGAAATTACCATCTGTCAGGAGATGCAATAAAGAATAATACAGGAGCTGATACTAAATATAAGTCACTCAACAACCAGAAAGACTCTTTGTACAATCAAAGATAGAACAGAATATGAGGCACAAGGAACAAGCAAATCATTGGTGATATATATATAAATATATGGATGGTTTAATTGGCATGTATACTTTATAGTGTACACGTTTGATATGCTGAAGCCTTTTACTTGTGCAATATGATCACATAGTTCATATTTATCATGAGGTAGAGAAAATAATTATATTCTCTATTAGACATACACCTACATAAAACGTTAATATAAACAAATAATAGTTAGAAATACGTAAGCTGAGACCCATTTCTTACTGAAATCCAGTCATAGATGTCTTATAGATTAATATGCAAAAAACATTTTCAGTTGGAAGATAGAAACCAATTATTAAATGGATCTATATATTCCTGAAGAAGATTATGTCTAATATTAATATTAAGGAATTGACTACTTAGCATTAAATTATAGGCTAGCAATCAAAGTGCAAGCAAGTAACTACCCCCACAGTGTTGCTACAGCAATAACAAGTTACCGGTGTTGCCAGATATGGAAAGTATAAGCCTAGTGGGCACCAGGTATGACTATTATGACGTGGACGCATTGTGCTGCAAAGCCTGTGGGATGGCACCAATTAACAAAAAAATACATAACAAGATAATCATCTAGGGACAATCCTTACTAGAAAGTGGGACAATCCATAGGCACGCATATATGTACTATATGGAGGGATATAAGCACTATACGCAAATCAATAAAAAACAATGAAGGAAAAACTAATATACTTTCCTACTTTAGAAGAATGCTTAATGATCTATAGCCTCCATCATCAGGGAGTAAGGAAAGAAAATAAATAGTGTATTTTATAAAAGCCAGTCAGTTGATATGACTAAAATCCGTTGGTATGAAAGCATAAGGAAGGCGTTTGGGGGGGTAGGGAGGCGGGGGAGGGGAGGGGGACACCAACACATATATCCGCTAAGCACAGAAACGATAAAAAATTTTTAAAGAAAAATAGCCTTGCAGAAATAAAGATAGACATATCTGAGCACAACGGCTATAAACTGAATAGTTTGTATAAGACTGACAGATAGAAGGGAATAGGCCGGATACTCCAACACCAAAAAGGACGAAAGAAAGGGTATGAAGGAAGTTTAAAAGGATTGAGCAGGATGGTATAACTAGTTGACTACGAAAGGCAGGGAATAAATTAACAGTACATCCTTTGTTTAGCTACTGTATGGGCTGTATATGTACATCATTTTAGAACAACTTACTCAGGTAACCTTTGACTAGTACTCGAACAGAAAATATATGGGGAAGCAATAGAACATAGAGAGATATAGACCAATTTAGACCGACAAAAGAAGTAGTGTAAAACGTAAAAAAAGTAGAAAGGTTAAAGAAATAAAAAAAAAAGGAACATGGGGAAAGGGAATGAAGCCAATAGGCTATAATATTTTACAAATAAAACAAAATGTAGATGCTCACACCGCCTAAACCCACCTCAGTCTCTAATCGCTCTTCACGTATCTCTATAACAGATCTCCGCCCATGGTCCTTAGCTGGTATTAATGTTTCTTCAATATATACTCCCACTCCACCTATCACCATGGAAAGTGGAAGAAAGACCACTGTCATATACCTAGGTAGCTGTCGCCGAATAAATGCACCTATAAAGGGATAGAGGGGAGCAAAGAGACCAAGGGGCATGATAAAAAAGAGAGTGAAAGACTTCTAAATAATATTATGGTAGTATGGTGACAGTATTATGATATGAAAAGGAGCTCAATAGCTAGAACGAAATAGCAAAATAGAATATAGTTAATATGTACAGTAGGCTATAGGATGAAGATTATCTAGATAATATAGTTTACAATATGTATAGCTGGTTATGATAAATAAGTATATATATAGTATAGTTCCAAATATGTATAGTTAGTTATATGATAAATTACTAAATATAGATAATATAGTTTATAAAGTTTATAATATATATGTACAGTGAGTTATGGGATAAGGATTTAGATGACAGCTGCCAGAGGGAAGATGCTAAAACCGATTAATTGACCGATCGCATGTTATTTTGATACGATCGGCTAAAAATGGCTAAAAGGAGATGTAGCAGAATTTACTCGTGGTTGATCTTAAATTGATCATATTAATCTTCGATCTATAACATTAACCTCCGATCTACCATGTTAATCTTGGATTTATCTTGTTAATCTCATCTACAATATTGTAATATCTAGTTTCTCATATTATACGTGGAATTCTTATCTCTAGAACACATTGTTCTCACTAATTGATGCAATTAGCAATATAATTGAAAAAAAATTTAAACAGTTGCTTACTCTCTGGATAATCATTATTTGATTAGTTTCCCCACCTTAAATACGAAAAACCCACAAATTATTGTCCTAAAAAGGGGCCAAGTGATGGGTTGAACAAACCATCATTATTCAGCCCAATATTCACGAAAGTATATGATGTGATGTGATTCGGTCATATGGCTCACATATTATAAAGCTAATAATAGGCTAACATAATTTAATAATTTAAAAGCAGATATTTAAGCTAGCATTCTAAATTAAACTGAAATTAAAATATATTATCAGTGGCTGCTGTTGGTGTTTAAGAAATTGCATACGCTATTGACTCAAAGGCCCTTGGGACACTGGTAATTAGCAAATGTGAAGGAAGCTTGACTGCTATTATAATACCATAATAAGAATAATAAAGGGTTTTGTTTTTTTTTTTAAAAAAAAAAAGAATTGTATGTGCGTTAATATTTGTTTTACTACTTCCTTTAAAAATGTCTGGCAATTTTGGAAGCGGCCGGGAAGGCTCTGATTGGTTTTGGAGTGGTGGCAGTCCGTTTGATATGTTTGACCGTGTTATGGGTGGTACATTTGGTGACCTTTTCCGTAGTATGGAAAACGAGTTGGGAGCCTGGCAAAGCGAAGTATCCGACTTGCAGTTTCCAGCACCACAAGAGGCGAGAATCTCTTTATATATATCTATATTCCCTCTGTAGAAACCTTCTCCAATACATGCAAAGTAGCTTTGGGATAAACACACCGTATAAACCTTAGCCCCTGTCAAAATAATTCAGATATTTATTATCATATATAAGTAAACCATAAGAAACATATTTGGCATGTGTTGAAAACCGTGACATATAGCTTAACTACATGTTCCTGTTACGAGCTAGTTAGTTTATCTAACCTTCTCTTCCCGAGTATATATGCCCCTTAGGACCTTATTCGCAACAGCTTGACAAGGAAGCCCGCTCAACCTTAGCCATATCCACCAATATATCCTGTCCTACTCATATTTTCTATATATGGCTTTATTATATTTTGAAAAAAAATACTCGTTAATACCTAGTTTTTTCTGGAAAATTATTGTCAGTGTGTTTTTGTACTGTCTTTTGACTACATGTTTCTGTGTACAGCTGTAAGACCTAAATGCAATTGCAAATAAACCAGGCAAGACAAACAAGTTTGACCTGATTATAGATGTGCATAATTATACTGGTGTCTTGCGAAGGGTACAACTTGGTGACCTTGTCCTATATGCAGGGCGGTAGCTCTTTGAGACAGCGTATGCTATCTGGTGGTGAGGGTTTGGGGGTCCATGATCAACAGTCTCTGAGACAGCAACTATTAACGGATAACAACGATCTAGTCATGGATGCCAAAGCCAATGCCTATTTTGATCCCCCTGATAATGTGCACGAAATCGAGAAGGAAGCGCCAAAGAGTAATTGGTCTGTATACTTAGGTTGTTGGCCTGTATGAATAGAGTTTATTGAGGGAGTTGGCGGAGGATTTATCCTTAAACAGTCCCATAAATGCATATTATTTTATGTTCTTATACACCTATTGAATTGTGTAGTTTAATGTCTCAATAGATGTACACTACATAGGCACACACCCATATACTCCTTCCCTTTCATATTGTAAGAATCGAAGCACATTAGCCTCTATCCTCTCCACCATATGCAAGTGTCATTATTACGTTTATGATAGCACATCTCTCCATCTCTCTCTATGGCTCCTTATTCACCTACCAACTATCATCCAGCTCATACCTTTCCCCTTTAGGATGACCCTTTGGGGTAACATAGATATGGATGAAGACAGACCCCCGATTACCCAGAGCTTCTCCTCCTTTTCCTCCTCCACCACTATCAATGGTGGTCAGGGTCACAGTTTTGAGAGTAAGAGGACAGTCAGAGATGTGCATGGAAATATTGAGACAACAATATCCAAGAGATCGGGTATGAGGGAATGGCTGTGGGATCTTGTATGTCATTGATTGGTGGGAATTATTTGAAGGTGAAATGATTGGCTTCTGGGTTACATGAATATCAAAAGAAATCATTGAGAAGATGGGTAGTGCAATGATTGGATAATTAGAATAGGTTCATATGATGTAGCATCCATGTACTTATATAAGACGTACAACCAGCATAGTTCATTCATTGGTGAATATAGCTTCTATCAAAATGTATTAATATGTATACTATAGTTACATGTACTTGATTAATGGGCTAGCATGACTACTTGTGTTTATATGGGTTGTGTTTTTGTGTGTACATCTGTGAGAGATTCAGTGACTACTGCTACTGATGTAAGCATATATTATAATCATACTGCATCCCATACATATATATACCCCATCATATATTCTTCACTTTACTACACCTTCTTTCTCTATCATTCAATTCTATGACCTAATACTATATGTAGATATAAGCTTAATACACACACATGCATTGAATGATATGTAAGGCAAGATAGATCTATCAATGCATATCATACAGCTCCTCATATAATACCCCTATGGTGGGACCTTTTTCTACTCATAGGAAATGAAGAGACAACCGTAGTTGTTAAGCGTAAGCCCGATGGTACAGAGGAGAAATTCGAACAGACCATAGATCTAACCTCTGGGCTATCGTCCGTTGGGCCAACTCATACACCAGGGCCCCTGCCCTGCAATCCGGTTGGCGGTAAGGGTCTATATGTTGGTGTTTATTTTTTAACGTATATATAATATAATAATACTATGCATTAATGTGGTATGCATAGGTGTACTTAGCGACAACTGTGGGGGGATACTGCATCTATGGGTGTTTGTGAGTGAGGCAGGGGAGACAGCGAGAGGACAAGGTAGTAGACTATATAGGAAATGGGGGTTGATTTATATGTATTATATGTAATATGTAGTGGTCTTATTATTAGTGAAATATATGGCATATTTGGTCAAAGAAAAAATATAGATAGAAAACATTGTAGATAGAGTCCTAAGAGAGAATTTTAATATTTTAAAATGTGTAACTCTTCATTAAACAGTTATAGAAACGCCTTCTAAATTTATGGCTATCATGCGATTCGATAGCCTTAATTGGCTTTAATGTCTAATTATCCATGTCGCCTACAGGATCTCCCAACCAAGACCCGCGAGCAGGGAGTGGTTGGTTGTCATGGCTGCGAACTCCCTGGTCAAAGTAAAGGATAATTTGGATTAGTCCTTGGACCATAGTCTATGGTTGAGTCCGATCTTTAATGCTGTTCTCTTTATTGACATAAAGATGAGATGAGGTGGCCTTCCCTATGCTGACTATGGTGAATTATAGTATAGCTGTAGATAGAACCTGTAGCATGACGGTAGCTGATATTTAATCGCGTTCCTTGCGGCCCTATACAGCTCCTATCTCTATCAAGTATGATATTTAATGTTGACTCCCTCAGGTTATATAGTGTATGCTTAGACCTACCACACCCCATGAATATAGGAGATGAACCCCTCCTCTACTCTGTTCAAATTTCAGTAAAATTATTAGTTAAGGTGCCTCATTGTACTTCTCCATTCTCTTATCGTTGGCGTATTTTTTTATTTTCCCGTGGCCATTGATTTCTTACGTTTTAAGTGGTTTTAATAAGACTTCTTAAAAAGGGAACGACACAATAATCAAAAAAGAGGGTCAAGAGAATAAAGCCCGGGAGGGGAAGAAGGAATAAGTTGAAGTAAACATGGATGCATACTGTTCTTGCTCATAATATTTTTCAAATTTAGCGATGAGTATATGT
This sequence comes from Ichthyophonus hoferi, assembly GCA_002751075.1. Taxonomy (NCBI): domain Eukaryota; class Ichthyosporea; order Ichthyophonida; family Ichthyophonidae; genus Ichthyophonus; species Ichthyophonus hoferi. The sequence continues at coordinate 79,600 of NAOQ01000057.1, read as the reverse complement.
AACCGAAAAGTCTACAAACATTTATTGTTACACAATTGCCGGGTATACTCTGCAACATGAACTCTGTATGTTTTAAGTTTGTGGCAAGATATGTATAAGTGTATTTGCATGATTTGTAAACTAAATTCACTACCGCAAGGTGTAAATAATTAATACATTGCCACGAAGTCTATATGAGACGACAGGCCTATATTAATATAATATATAGCAATCTGTGATAGTTCTGGTGACTTGTCCACAGGCTTTGGGGTCGCTAATTAAGTGTTGCATAATAGGACTATATAATATATATATTATGATATTATGTACCATAATAAATGAATGCAAACCTTAGTGTCTCACGAATCTATTCGTATTTTGCATGTATATAGACAGGCATGCGAGGTTGCCGCGTATGCCTGAGTGTGCCGAGCGTTTAGTAAATTTTTCCGTGTCCTTTTATCCTTTTCCGACCTTTGCTTATCGCTGGTGTCAATCGTAGCTGTGTTCGTCACTGTAAATGGGACCAATGATGGTAAAGATACTTACTGACAAATTATTTTTACCTGGTTAAGAACTATATGATTATGTGGCCATAGAATGTTGTAAGAATGTTATTCATTCAATTAATATTGGACCAACCATTTCATGATTTGCTTGTTACCAGAACTTAGGCCGAACTACGTGTTCATTCGGATTTAACAGTCTTGCAACACTCCCCCATTCGCTGAAACGTTAGAGAGGTCTAAAAGCAAACAAAATACTGTTAACTCAGCGATGCAGCCGTACTGGCTTTTCTTGGATGTTTTGGAACTCTGGTAGTGGAGTCTCGTGAGGTCGAGACGTAAACACGGACGTCTGTTGCTCTGAATCCATCTTCTCTGTGCTGGATGTATCTAGCGATGGTTGTCCCGGGTGGTCAATGGAGAGCTGTGTTTCCGTAACTTCTGTAATCTTGGTTGTGCTAAAGGCTTGCCCAGTTATACAGCCAACGAGTTGAATGCCTGGGTAGCTAGCAAGTTCTTTTTGGAGGACGTCCTAAAGACTAAGGTGTGGAAAGGGATTGACAACGGTGTTGCCTGTTTTGCCAAATCTGTTGTTCACAAGGATAAGATGGTAGCGACAGGTTCACTGTATTGTAAGCCCGAGAGGCTGGCTGTCCCGTAGGTCCGGAGTCTTATTGTCTTGTGTGGAGCATAATGGCGCAGTGGAAGCGTACTGTGCCCATAACCCTATAGTAGTTTGGGTTTGTAACCTTGTAGTAATCTGTAGTTGTTGCCCGAGTCTTCGTAGATGTATTTTTCCCTGGGCTAGTGTTGGAGATAGTTCTTAGCTCTGACCCACTTATAATAGAAGTCACCGTAAGAGGAGGCGTGTATATCGGTTCTATTTCTAGATGTCTATTGCAATTATACTTAACTATCACTGAAAGAAGAATTCCTAATTTAATTCGTTTAGGTGCGATAGTGCTAATATAATACTACAGTGTGTGCGACTATTTTCGAGTGCAATAATGCCTATTACATATACACAAACTTGGCACCTTTCACTGATCGCACACACTGTACTAAAAGTACTATCGTATCTAAACAAACTAAAGTAGGAATCTTTCCTTTAGTAATAGCTGAATATAATTGTAATAGATATCTAGAGATAGAGCCAACATATACGCCTTCTCTTACGTTGCCTTCTACTTCTATTACAAATGGATCAGATCTAAGAACTATCTCCAACGCTAGCCCAGCGAAAAATACTTCTACTAAAACTCAATCATCTATTGCAGATTAATATAGAATGACAAACCCAAACTATTGCATAATACTTATTGAGGTATCTGCTACTTAAAAAAAAAATAGATAAAAGTTTTTATCTACATTCTTTTGTACCTTTTTATTTGACCTCATAGGTTTCTAGATGCCAAAGTAATGTCTTGCATAAATTTTAATTAAAGGAAAATTCCGTTTAAATGCAAAGTTTATAAGATGATAAAGGTACTTGTACATTAGAGACTGTACCTTGTTTATTCTTGTGCCTTTAAGTATACTTGTCTTAGTGTGCTGGTACATTATATTTATTTATTTATTGTATCATACTTCATAGCGGTTCATAATTTTCCATGACTTATTTCACTCTTGGTGCCCTGTATTCCAATCACAAAAAAATATACTGGGAAACTTTGGCTAATTTTAATTGGCTATCGTACCTTTAAAATAGTCAAGCAGCGATAGGTCCAATAATAGCTACTAATAGGGGCTCAGCAATATCTAAAGTTTGAGTGTCAGGGCAGTTTTTAAAGTAGTTAATATTTTTTCAAAAGAGAAGGAAGCTACCAATTAAAATACTCACTAGAATATTACACAATAATTAGATGCATTTTAGACCAATAATAGATGCAGTGTTTCGTTAACAGTGAACCGCTATGCATTATGCATTGCAAGCAACTAAATATTTATTAATCTTATAAACGGTTGAATAAAGATTATTATGAAAACACTGGCTGTATATATAAGTCGTTAGATAAAGGAAGAAAAGAGATATAAAAGGTAGAGAGGGGGAAGGATAATTGAAGATAATATATAAGGAGAGAAAGGTTGTGGTGGGTGTAAGGAGTTTTATTGGCAATCGGTTTTCTAAAATTGTGTAGTCATTCATAAAAGAATAAAGGAAAATAAATTAATTTTAGAAAAAATTGTTTTGCTAGCAATGGGAGATGTAGGTTGATTTCAAAAACGAAACAAATAGAGTGGGTGTGCTTATATTTTTCATTTGTTATATCTGGTTAACAAAGTTTTTTTTTGCGTATACTTTTGGCGTACTGGTAAAAACCCCTGCAATCTTTATGCATTACAACCATTTTCTTATTTTTTTATAGTGTTGTACTAAGCTATTATAGATGTTTGAACTTTTTTATTACTCTTAATGTAGATTCGTAAAGTTTCATATAGATACGGACTGTCCGTTTCTTGCACTTATTGGCGCATTTGCTGATCAAACTGATCTATATATTTCACATATATTTTGGAGATCTAGTAATAATAATAATGATTTGGCAAGAGGTAGAGCATATTTCTCCTCATTGTAATTATTTTGTTAAATATTGTTTGTTTCTAAACAATGTCTTGCCCTTAACACAATAAATAATCAGCAGGTTTATTTTAAAAAGTCAAAAAGGTTGTCACCCTTACACCCCAACACATAGAATTGGGAAAGGGATTCTCTGTAAATTGGAGATCTAATTAAGAGTTAAGCCGATTATTGCTATTATTGTCAAGATGGAAGTTACTACCAAGGCAGAAGAATTGTTTCATAAGCCTCTTCATTTGGCTTTGTTTATGAACTATATGCTAGAAGCATGTGAGAGTACACCTGTTATGCATCAGTTGGTAAGTACCAATGTGCAGAGGTTTTACACTTCGTTAAATGTTGGAAGTGGATTGCTGAATCTAAAATAGCAATAGTATCACCCTTTTTTCTCTTTCAAACTTTTTCTTTGCTACTAAGAACATATGCTCTTATAGACAATACGTATGCAAATACTTCTCTTACATTTCTACAATTATGGTGATCACTGCCTACTACATACAGACTAGGTTTAAGCGTTAATTTTAATTAGTATCTCTGGGCCTATCCAATTAAGAACAATAATACATTATGGTTAGACTAAGAATGCAGACCACTGGTTTTCTTTATTGTTATTATTCTATCATGATAAAGATGTTTCCATATGCCACCTAAATCACACTGCCCTTCCAGCTCTTTGTAATAAATGAAGAACAGTATTCCGCTGGAACAAGTACACGTGATGCAGGAGACCTTAATAGGTAAGAAAGGTACCATATAGGGCAATTACCTTGTTATAAATAATCTAGCATTACCATAGCAACACCTTGCTACCCTCCACACTATTAGCTTCAAGAGGTGGAATACACTTATGTTATTTTTATCCGTAGTCAACGGAAATACACATTTTTACATCGCTGCACGTGCCTATATACCCATATATAGTATATAGATACACATAGTTTCCCATTGTCAGTTTCTCTGGCTTCATAACTTAAATACAAAGTTACTCAAAACTCAAGCATTTCTTCTCTCTTGCACCATCTGTCAAGTATATGGCTGTAATGTATGTTGGGATATATGGCAATGATGTGGCATTAGAGGTAAGTAATTGTAAGGACATGGCTAGACCGGGTTATGTTATAGTGGGTACATACTAATTGTGATCGTTGAGGGTAGGCTATTTTTGGAAGAAAATGGCTATTTGTATGTAGACATTGAGCCTACAGATGAGGTGGCCCATGTGGAGCTAAGCAGAATACAGAAGGTTTTGAATGATGAGATCGAGGTGCCAGAGGGGGGACTGCAGATGCTCTTTGGCACTATCAAGTACACTTTCCCCTCCCTCCCATTGTTATTTCTATACCTGACCTCTCCCTGCTCCGTCTCCCTTTAAACATCGTTTTATTCCTCCATATACTGCTTGTGCATCTAGTTCGTTTATAGCCTCCCTTTCCTGCCATTAGATCCTATCCGATCTCCTTTTTCACCTTAGGTACACTCTCCTTGCTTCTCTCTACTGGGGTCTGAACGATTAAATACAGATATACTCTTATGTAGGGACCAATGAGATTAGTCGACAGTTTTATTATTGTAATATATATCTCTATATATCAAACGACATAAAAACGTGCTTTTATGAGAGCCTGCCTTGGCGGCAATCACGGAGATATGATGATATGACCACCTCTAACCCCATTTCCACATATACTGTAGCTTTTACGTGATCACCTTTAATATATACCTTTACTATCTGGCCCCATTGCACATACATACCACAGTTTACCCATCGACTATATGTGAAATAATAAGGTATTGGATATTGATGGCCCTTCCCTTCCTCCTACAGGAAACACCTAATAGATAATTACCTTGCCATTATGATTGAACAGTGGCATGCTACTCTGTCTACCAAGGGTCTTTCCACCGAACTGATTGAAATGCTAAGTAGGTTCTCTAGCCCTGGTAAACCTGGCAATTATCTGCTTATAACTGCCCTTTTATACTGACTACATATGTCTTGACCTTTGTGATTAGGCGAGGGTGTAATATTAGTAGCCATAATTCTTTGTGAACAATAACCATAGGGAGAAAGTAGGAAGCAATATGTTAAAGGGAGAGATGGTGGTCAATATGTAGATGGTGTTTCTTTATTTGATATTGGTTGAAATGTTAGTGACACCCACTCCCTGTAGTCCCTCTCCCTCCCAACCCACATCCCCAATGTATTTCTCTCCCCTATAATTGCCCCCCCCTCCATGCGAGCGTTCTCCTTGTATTTATATATATTTATATACCTCTCTATCCTGGATCTTTTTCCTATTGATCATTAAAAGAGTAAAGCCCATTGAAAGCTATTATTGGTTAGACTATCAGGTGATAACAGGATGCATTGCAGAGAATACCACCACGGTGTTGAGCGAAGCAGAGAAGGAGGCGGTGAAGGGCCCTATTATGATGGTGCTGGAGGAGAAAGTTAACCAGCATGATCAGGAGAAAGACGATCACAAGAAGGAATATCTGGCGATCCTATTGGGGCTGGTCATTGAATACTACACAGAGCTGGCCCTTCCCCCTCTCACTCTTTCACGTTTCCAGGTAAGTCTCACTCTCATCCCCACCGCTTACTACCACCTAATACAGTACATGTTGGCATTTAAACATATAGTTAGTAGCTAGTGCATAGATACATTGTTTTACACCTAATACATTGCATTATTATACATCGGGTAATTGCATATCTGTATATAAATACTTAAAACTTGTGGTAGTATGATGTGCAGTGAAGAAATGACGGGAAAGAAAATTAGGAAAAGGACAATATAGGTAGGGGTGATATGTTTGTATACACCAAGTGGAGAGAGAAGAGAAATCCCCTGCCATGCGGGATTAGAACAAAGTGATGTCTTTGGTAAGATAGCAGATACAACATACAAGTGATGAGACTGGACTATAACAGTATACAACACTAGTTATATATCCCATATATCTCATTAATGTGCCTGGAAAAGTATTGATGGGCAGGATTATAGTTACTACTGATTGGGTATCGAGTCAACATAATAACTTATTAACCATTGGGGATTGGGGGCAGGTCCTGGTGCGCAGGGCTGATAGTAAGAGGAACCAGAGGAGAGCCAATGGGGTGTCTCAGATTGGGAGGAAGGTAAGGCATTATAGATAGATAGATGGACTTTGACCCACATTACTACCTGTTTATGTTCCCTTTTTATTGCCATTCTGCACCCCTTTACTACCCCTAATCTGTAGATTTCCTAGCCACTTCCAACCACTGATGAGTAGACCACAGATAAACGGCATGGGATCTATGATGCTTAAAGGCCACAACTTTGTACGAACCCACCACAACGAGCCTGTCTACTGCAATGCGTGCACCAATCTCCTGTGGGGCCTGGGCATGCAGGGCTATGAATGCATGGGTAGGTGCCAATCATTGCTTGTGGTAGATTATTTCAACCAATCTGTGTACCTCTTTGCCTGGCCTTACGCCCAATGGGGTCTTACATGGTATCTTAGGCTTATTTAGCTAGACAGCATGTTTAGGCTATAACTCTGCCATATTAGAGTGTATTTTCTATAAATAACTGACTGTGTGGGCAGACTGTCGGGTGAGGATTCACAAGGATAAGAAGTGCATTGAGATGGTGTCCAGCTGCAAGGCTGATAAGCACGATTTTGACACGTCCGATTATTACTCTGAATATTATGTAAGTGCCTTACGTATGTATGTATACATATGTACATACGAAAAGAAAATTTTTGTTTACATTGCAATATGCTTTAAACCCACTTTTCTTGCCCCCGACCTTTTATAACTCATCTCTTTGTGTTGTATACCTCTATATACCTTGTCGGTCCTAGTTTTATTCCCCTTCTAAACTACCCTTAGTCTTCCTTCCGTTTTCTCGCGGGTGTTTTTTTAGTTTATTTTTATGAACCTGCAACTCTCTTCATATTTTCCCCTATTATTATTTCTTTGGTTACTATGGTTACTATAACCATTCTGTACATACCTTTCCTCTAGACTCTACTGACACTGTCACATTTAGAGCTGGATTATTTTTTATTTCAGACTGTGTCCCGTTGAGTCTTTTGAGATTTCCATTTTTCCCTGTCATATTTTCTTCCTCTTTATCTACATCTTTTTATATCTTGGCATCTCTCGACCCTACTTTATTCCTTTTTCACTTTTTTTTTTTTTTCCCCTACTCTTTCCACATTTTTTTTCTATCATTCCAACTTTACGTAATACTACCTACCTATCTTAATTAATACTATTCCTGGCTATTTCCTAGAACTGTGCGCCCACCTCGCCCCCGGCTCGCTCCCCCTCCACCCCCTCCTCCCCCTCCTCCTTGGGCCGCGGAAGAGGGAGTGCTGTCATGGAGAAGAACAAGATGAGATGGGCGGAGAAGGCCGCAGACAAAGCAGAGAGAATGGCAGGGGAAAGACCCTTCCGGCCTACCTCTCCGCTGCAGAACCCCGAGCCTGTCTATGACTCTGATGTAGGTGATGTATGTAAAGAGTGGAGGGGGGGAAGGGGGTGTGCCAGACCTTGTCCCTCTATGCTTATAATGGCCAGCGGCTAACTAGTGAATGGATGGAGCAAAGTATGGTGTATTCATGTGGGCAGAAGAGGGATGGAGCGTAGTGTGTGGGCATGTCACGCATATTGTCATCATGTCACACATATCGTCATATGGTTGCTATAGAGTGATTATTTATATTTATTATTTTAGGACAATTCCGTAAGCCCCATCTCGCCCACCTCTGTCATGTCCCCTGTTGTGCCCCGGGAGAATCATCATCGTCCCTCGTTGGGTAATACGTCACCAGTAAGTACCTCACACCACGTGATAGGAGAGAGTGTGAATTTAGCCCATTTGCCTACATGTGTATTGCCTATCATAATTATATGTGGTGCAGTAGAGACTTTATAATAGCATGAGGGTGAGTCATTAGCTGTGGGGCTATACGCACCTAATCATTGGATATTCTCTAATTGTAAATGACCCAATCAAGTATTTTTACCTAATTATATTGTTATAGTTGTGCCGGTAGTTCAGCTACATGGACATTGGTCTCAACAACTTGCAATATATATAT